>JBAMJV010011923.1:0-34525 GCA_037951105.1 Echinarachnius parma | reverse complement strand
GGCTACGCCAATCTGAATTTATAGTTACATTTTCTCTTTATTTTATTTTATTTTATTTTCAAGGCACCCCCCCCCCCCCCCTGGCTACGCCAATCTGATATATCTGTGTTGCATCTTTATTCTATAAAGAGCCTTGTTAAACAGCCCCCCCCCCCCCCCCCTTGGCTACGCCAATCTGAATTCATAGTTTACATTTTCTCTTTATTTTATTTTATTTTATTTATTTCATTACGCCAATCTGATATATCTTTGTTGCATCTTTATTCTATACAGAGCCTTATTAAACAGGCACCCCCCCCCCCCCCCCTGGCTACGCCAATCTGATATATCTTTGTTGCATCTTTATTCTATACAGAGCCTTATTAAACAGCCTCCCCCCCCCCCCCCCCCCCCCTTGGCTACGCCAATCTGAATTTATAGTTACATTTTAAGTCGGGGCCCCGAGATAATAAGTCGTGGCCACGAGATAATAAGTCGGGCCACGAGATAATAAGTCGGGGCCACGAGATAATAAGTCGTGGCCACGAGATAATAAGTCGTGGCCACGAGATAATAAGTCGTGGCCACGAGATAATAAGTCGTGGCCACGAGATAATAAGTCGGGGCCACGAGATAATAAGTCGTGGCCACGAGATAATAAGTCGTGGCCACGAGATAATAAGTCGGGGCCACGAGATAATAAGTCGTGGCCACGAGATAATAAGTCGTGGCCACGAGATAATAAGTCGGGGCCACGAGATAATAAGTCGTGGCCACGAGATAATAAGTCGTGGCCACGAGATAAAAAAAAAAAAAAAATCGTGTCATTTCACGTCCCCTTAGGGGCTCCGTAGTAAACAGACAAACTTAGAAACAAACTCCTTTTAATATTTGGTGTACATTTTGAGATAAAAAAGCAAAAATAAGAAGGAATTTGATACTTCACTACCAGTTCCCTATTGTGTTTTCAATGGCTACGCGCGAAAACAACAAGAAGTTTACTTACTCAACGCTAGGGGCGCCCTTCCCCATGTACGAAATTTAGCGTTACACAAAATCCGCGAAGTGTCCAGTCTTCCCCTTGTAGTGTCTTTGGTGTAGCTCAAGTCAGAATAATCATCAACTTCTAAAGGCTTTTCTTGTTATTGTACTTGTCTTTCTCTCGTCCAGTCTTTGCTTGTTTTTTTTTTTTATTGTGTTGCATTTTCTTTCCTTTTTGACCCTTTCTTATCTAATAATGATGTTGATTCCTTTTAGATTTTTACTTTCTATTTAATCTTCCTTCATAATTTATTGTCTTCTTACATGTCAAAATATCAAAATTTCAAATGTCCAAAAAGGCAAAATGGTAAAAAGTAAACAGGAAAAAAAAAATCATACAGTAGACAAATATGCAACAGACTTGAATTAAGAAGTTGTAGATTGTAGGTCTTTTGGGGAAAGGAAAATGGAACTTTCTATGTGTAAATTTCTTAACATTCTTATGAAGAAATAAGCAGACATAGACACAGAGCATTTGCTTATTTCAGTTATCTCACAAACAAGCAAATTTAGATAAATGTTCTGAGTTCATGACTTACATAAATTCAACATACATGTATTGTAATCATAAAGGAAGAGATCGAGAAAGCCAAGGGCTTCCATACAAATGTCCTAGAGAAAAAAATTACGAATTTTGTAATGTTTTTCTTTGTTTTTTCAGGCCAGTAAGATTATTTTCGGCCAGTAAAATTTGAAAATTGAAGAATTAACTTGCCCAAAAGGGCCAGTAAAAAAAAAACGTGAGTGTGGAGCCCTGAATGAGTGCATATGTGTGACACATATCTAGGGTTAATCACTTGATTGAGTGATAGATCAATTGCCTTTGGTAAAGAAAATGAATAAATGTAAAATAAAATTAATACAAATTTAAAAAAAAGAGTTGGACTCGGACTCGGACTCGGATGGTCTGGATTCGGACTCGCCTCGGACTCGGATGATCTGGACTCGGTCTCGGTCTCGGACTCGGACAGTCTGGACTCGGACTCGGTCTCGGACTCGGATTGGGTGGACTCGGATACAACACTGAACTGATTCTTATTCGGTTGGATCGATTGTAATACCCTTGTAATATTTCTTTCTATAGTGGTCTAAAAAAAAAAAAAAAAAAAAAAACTAAATTGTTATTTGGCATGGCACCTTGTCGTCTTTTTTCTTTTATTCTTTTTTTGTCTTTCTTTGTTCGTTTTCTTTCATTACATTTTGTTTGATTAAATATTGATTAGACACAATTACCCCTGGGAACCAAATGTTTTTACAAGCATTGCTTCTTTTTGGTTCCCCCATATTTCACGTTATGTTAATTACAAACAAAAGGTTGATTATGTAATATTATACTGTATATTAGTCTACAATTTATTTATTTAATTGTATTTCGTTTATGAATGTATTGTTTGTTTGTATCATTACTTGTTCAACATTTATTTGTGAAATATGGAAATAAATTCAAATTCAAATTCAAATTCATAAGTTATCATTTATTATCGTATTTTTAATATGATACATGCGTTTCAAATTGTAAATTAACGAATGTGCTTTCATTTTAGATGTCTTATATGTATACCAATGTAATAACTATATGTGTCAGAGAGCTAACTTCGTGACACAACTGTTTTTGTTCCTGGTCATTTATTATTTATTTTTTTCGTCTTGTTTGTTACGTTTATATTTACTATTTTTTCATAAACTTCATCTCATTTCACTAATTTTTGGAGTAAATTGTTTAAATTATTTGGAGCTTCATAACGTTCAAAAGAAAAATGTTGGTGCAAAATAAAATATGTACAGATTCGGGATTAACAAGTTGATGTTGTTTTTTGCAGAGTCAATTTTGGTAATCGTGGACTATTTCACACCCCTCTGGAATTTTGAACTTTACTTCCGATTTTGATGAACCCACTGAATTTCTTGGGAGAGCACAGACTAACATGAATTTGTCCGAAAGTAACAAGGCAATTGAATATGCTTGATATTGTGAATTTGAATTATTTCTTTGGAGAATACACTGACTGATGTTGCATGACATAAATGTACATTTTTAACTGTACTAAATGGCCTAGTTCCCACTGCATTGTTTCCCCCTCTGAAAAAGCAAATAGGAAGTATTTCTTTGGAGATACTGTAGACTATACATGAATTTGTCCTAAAGTAACAAGGCAATTCAATATCCTTGAAATTGTGAAATGGGATTATTTCTTTGGAGAATTCACTGGTATTGTATGACATAAATGTACATTTTAATTGTACTAATGGCCTAATTAGTCCCACTGCACCACTTCTCCCGTTTCCTATCCGACACAAATGTGGCGAAACGGCCAGTAGACTAGCTAGCAATGAAATTGCCACAGACGAACAACCAGAAATGGGATTAAAGGTATATCCTACTATCCATTCCATACTTGGTCCGGATCATTTCGTTTCCTGCCAGTATCTGCTAGTACCTTCTGGACGTCAAACAGATAGGAAACGTAAGGAGAAACGGGGCAGAGGGACTAGGCCATAAGAAGATTATATTTATATCATGATTTGAAAACATTGTCAAGGTTTGAAAACATTCTCTGTACATTGACACTAATCATTTATGTTGATTGTTTCAACAAATACACTAGCCTTTTACTTCCGCCTGTTTAATGTTAATATGTTATTTTATTTGATTATATATATGCGATACAATTTATATGCATCAAACTCTGCGGTATGATTATCGATCTAGCTAAGACAAGTCCAAGGGCAAGGGTGACCATTAATAAGTGGCCGATCTCGATGCGGACTACGAACACGACGATGAGACTAGGAATATTAATCTAGGCGTAGATACAATACACTCACAGTCATCAAAATGGCTAGGCTTTTGATGCATACAAATTGTATCGCATACAGCTGCAGGCGCTAGTCTTGGCTTACCAGCGCGCTTTGGGAAAACATGGCTAAACAGTGGCTAAACAGTGGACATTGCGAGAGAGCGAAGCAACGAAGGGGGAGAATGCGAGAGGGGTGTCCACCTCCCATAATTAATAGGTTTATTCATTCATTTTTTCAAATTATGTATCAATGTGTTGCATTCATAAATTAGAAATCATACATAAAATAGTCCAAGCCATGAAATCAAACAGCATTGGGAGGGGGCACACAAATACAGACAAACCCTCCCCCACACGGTCGCTTGGTTCCCTCGGCTTGGTTGCCAGCCGAAAGGCAGTCGGACGCCAGTCTGGGCTGGTTTAACACGATGGATAAGCTCCAACCGACCTGAACCAGTCGGATTGGGTCAAGTCGGCTGGCTGTGCCAGGCCTAACACCTGTACACATCACAATCACATACACTCAAATGCACACATGCACGTACATACAACCCAATGCAACAGAGCTTTCCCCATATATGGTATAAGAGGGCTTTCCTTGCAATGGTTCCAGAGTTACTTAGATGCTCGTCAGCAATTTACACTCTTAAACCGAAAACTCAATGAAAATCCTATAATATGCATATTGTACCTCTTCTGAAAGCTGAGAACATACTGAGCATGAAAAGGTTAATTTTGAAGCCCTAACACCGCCCAGAAAACAATTAAAAGCAAATTTAAACTCTTATTCTGAACCCCGATTTTCGCCGTTTGACGGCGATTTGGTGCAGAGAAATTTGATGACGTCACAGGTTGACTAGGCCCAAACCACCCGCGTACGGCGGCCGCGGACGGTAGAGCGCGGCCGTCATCTGGCAAAGAGGCGTATCTCGAAATTAGGCCATTTTTTTTTTTATTGCCTACTTGGGGTTTTTGAGGTCAAAATTTTCATTGGGCCAAATTTCAGAAGAGCTCGAGTTATAGTTTCTGAGATATCGGGGGCCCTCTGTACTCGATTGCATAACTATCGTCGTATTCTGTACGGCAAAAGGGCGTATCTATACATACGCCCCTGTCTGTGGAAATCTTGTTGGTTTCTGCTCGGTATCCGTCTGTCAAAAGGATGTATTTGACATACGCCTTTGGCAAACAAAAAACGTCGGAAAATTTGCGATATATTTTAGTTAAAAGGATGTAAGTATAGATACGCCCTCGTGTAATTTTCAACGATGGTGCAGGAAATGATACCGCATGGCGGATGATTAAATGCTGGATCGGATCGGATGCATGCGACGCGTACGTCTGAAAAATCACCGGATCCAACATTACGTTGCATAGCACAATACTTTTGTGCATTTCAACAAACGGCGCACAAAACACCATGACCCTGGACCATGACGCCTCCAAATTACACTGAAAATCTGGCCAGCTGATCGAACATAAGGTTTGTATAAATACTCTGACTTTTACTTTTATTGTATTTTACGATGGCCAATGTACCGATGTTCTTTTATGACAAACTCGTTCTTCTCTACACATTTCTCATACACTGCTGCACTGCACGCTACAAGTAGGCGGCAGCGGTAGTACCATAGTACCCTTTGCCTCCCCCAACGATCCCCCAGTCCAGCTCGCGCGAGTTATGCTGCCCTGCTCAATCGATAGAACGCCGTCCTTGTCAATGTCATTTTTCTTGTTAGATTCGACCTGATATCTGCAAAATCGGAGAATGGTGGAAATGTCTGAAGGAAGTGAAGATTTCAGGCATGGTTTTGAGGTGGAAATCGCGAGTTCGCCAGTATCGACAAAGTTGAATTCGAGTCGCAAAGTCGGGAAAAGGTGCATGGCGTATGGTAGATCGACAAAACTATCACTTTCATGGCCTCTTTGACTTTGACATTATATTGTATTTTCTCTGTCGGCATTCTAAGCCGACAGTGAAAAATAACAATAATAATGTCGAAGAGGCCATGAAAGTGATAGATTTGTCGATCTGGCGTATGGCTGCGGCAATTGTATAGCGAATTGCACCATGTCCATGCACTAGTTTGCCGGGAAAAATGCTGGGGGAAAGGGCGCATTGAAACCCGCACTCCGGTGTCGGCACGCTACCCCGCTAGCTGGCCGTGCCGCGCTCGTGAAGAATACCCTACGAAACACAAATGTAACTTACCCAAAATCAACTAAATCTTCAAAAATTGCTCAAATAATGGTCATGATTTCAAAGTAGTTATCTTTTTTACCTGTTTTGTGTAACTACTTTGAAATCATGACCATTATTTGAGCAATGGTCGAAGATTTAGTTGTTTTTGGGTACGTTACATTAATTTGTTTTGTATGGTAGGCTACTCTTCACGAGCGCGTCACGGGCAGCATAGCGTGCCGACACCGGAGTGCGGGTACAATAGTGAACTAGCGTCAAAAGTCTCCCAAATCCCAGTTATCATTGTCGCTGTCTGATGAATCATTCCTGTCCTCTTCTTCATCTTCTTCGGAAAAATCCATTGCGAAACTCAGTTCGAGAGTATTTTCCTCCATTTTCCTCGAAATAAAACTGTCGAGCTCGATCGTACGTTATCAAAAAGCAATTTACACAACACATGCAGTACATACAATGCACGCGCGTCGCTTTGCTTGATCAGCTGATCGGCCGGGCCTATTCAACCGGTGACGTCACGATTTTCAGGCCGATCGTTGAGCGAATTTCAGTCAACGAGACGGCTCTCTTTTGCCCCATTTTCGAAGACTTTTTAAGTCAAATTTCAGCATCTATATCGCGGATTAAGTTAATATCCTTAGAAAAAGTAACATTTCCTTCACAAACATACCAAATTTTGCCAATTTGAAAGTCAACGAGGGTTCGGTTTAAATGGAAATAATTCAGAACACAAACCAGTTGAATGTGGAGTGCCCCAAGGATCAATATTAGGACCTCTTTTGTTTTTGATTTATGTAAATGACATACAATATTGTTCTAATTTACTTAGATATATACTTTTTGCTGATGATACGTGTATTTATTTATCTGGAAATAACATTGATTCTTTATTGCAATAGGAATATATAGCTACAACTTATAGACAATTGGATGCAAGCCAATGACCTAATATTAAACATTGAGAAAACAAAATTTATGATATTTGGTAATTATAGAAATGATTCTTTTAATAATTTACAATTACTTTATAGAAATAGGTGTCATAATGGATGAAAAGTTAACATGGAGTAGCCATATCTCACAATTATGTAGTAAACTAGCGCAGAATATTGGTATACTCAATAAATTACGTTTTTTGTCACAGGATGTTATATCATTCATTTATTATATCGCATATAAGTTATTGTTGTTTATTTGGGATTTTACCTCACAATTGAATTTAAATCGAATATATATTTGACAAAAAAGAGCAATTCGAATTGTCACACATTCTCAATATTTATGTCCAACCAAACCATTATTTGTAAAAACAAAGATCCTATCTATTTATGATATGATTCTATTATACACAGGAAATTTTATGTACTCTTGCTATCATAGTGAATTACCCCAATCTTTTAGAAATTACTTTCATTTGAATAAGATGGTACATAGTTATGACATTAGAAATAAAAAAAATAATTCCTATCCTCCATTGATGCGTACTGAAGGAACAAAATCAACTATATTTCATGAAGGTCCAGTTCTATGGAATAAATTACCCGATAATATAAAAGCCTGTAAATCTCTTAATTATTTTAAAAGCTCATACAAACAGGTACTATTGAATAATTTGACAACATAATGCGTTCTAATGTAACACAAACTATCTTTGGTTAGACTGATATAGCGCCGTTCGCCGTTCGCATCGGCGGCCATTCGTGATCATCAAAATCTGTTCGGAGTCGCGCTAACACACGGAGAGAAGTCGAGGAGGCGCATAAATCACTGATTTTTAGCGGAATGGGGTAAAAATCATAATTTTAATCCACCCGATGGTTGGATCATATATTGGAGAATGAATGGGTGGTAAGTACCGTATCATATGTATAATTTTAAGCACAATTAGCGTGCACAAACAATATTCATTTTCAGTCCCATATCAGTTGGACCTAGAACGCTAGCGCTTATAATTTGACTCTTGAGTTGTAACGGCTCTTTTTTGAATGATAACAGGGGTTTTACTTTGTCGTTTGTAATTGTGTATACTTTTCGAGCATGGTGGAGTGATAACTATTAGTTTGTACCGTAATGGTGCAGGTTTTGGTTACTAAAGTTAAACGGTACCACCACCCAAAAATAATATTCTTATTAAAGAAAGGTAACATCTTTAGTATTCCATTCCATCAACAAGTTCACAAAAATATGTTTCCAGAAAAAAAACAAATAATTGGAAACGCATCACCATTCTAAAGCATGCGTTCATGCGGTCTGAATTACGCAGACTGCTATGAGTGCGATAAATTGCAATGTATGCAGAGAGAACGAATCGCCCGGAAATCTATTGTTTACTAGTGTGCGCGTGAATAGCATTGGGGCGCACTCGCAAATGGTTGGCCCGCATGGAACCAGGAAATAGCAGTGGTTCCGTAAGTGGTGGAAATTAATTGGTTTGTTTATGAATTAAACAACCCTTTACAAAATGTTAGGTATCTATTTGATATCACAAAACGGTACCAAAACATATAATAATGTGTTGTTCTTTGCCCGGTGGTCCCCTTTAAGTTTGACCAATACTCAACTATCCCTTTAAGATAACATTAGGAGAAAACGTAATCATTTCATCTTTCGACATTATTCATAACAAAGCATATTCGTGCCGAATGCATTCCTTTGTTTAATATAATTGCAGACATTGCCTATCTTGGACTTATTTACTTTTCATTGTCATTTTGTATTATTCAGCTCAACCCCATATGTATATGAACATAATTCACCAATGCAACTGTCTCTACGTTTCTTACGTCATGAAGCAGTATTTTTTTTGTAAACGGAAATGTCTCTTTTCAGGTTTCAGACGGTCGGCTCACTGAGACTGTGACTAGCTCCACTGACCGTCTCCACTGACCGTCTCCACCTACATATGACATACATACACATAAAGTAAACGCTTTTTATGGTGCCGACAGTATGAAATAATATTATAACTTTGCCCCGTAACAGAAGGTGTATTTTCACATGTTGCGACTTTCAAATAGTTGCAACTTAACAATCTTAAAACCTCTTTTGTAATCGGGCTCTTATAATTATGTCGTGTCTGTGACAAAAACTGCATTGAAACGATATCAAGGAATTTATAGCTCTCATCATTACAACATTATTTGAATATCATATACATTTATAATCATTACTTTTGAGTTGTGACGGCTTGGGAAGGATTACTTATTTTTTTTGTTTAGTTTATTCATTGTTACTAATCCAATATTATTATTTCAAAGCAATGCATACCCACCAATAGCCAATTCTCTTATAATGACTTTGACATTAACCTGTGATTGGCGATTATCGTTTGGTGAGAGCTTACACGAGGCTGAAATTCAGCCGTTCTCCAAAGCAGTACATGCATGTAGTACACATTACAGACTCCAATCTGATGAAATCTTTCCAGTGTGGAAGTTCAGTTGATTTGATTCACGGACATCACATGACTGTCTTCATATCATACGAATGGGGTACTGATACACTCTAAAAATGAAGGAGCTAAAAAACGAGTGCTGCTCGGGATCGTGCACCTGGAGGAGCTAATTTAGCACTACAAGTGTAAGTAGTGAATAAAAGTCTGCGAGGTGATAAAAGATCGGTGCTGAAAACTGGTGCTTTGAGCAAGGGCGTCAACAGCTACTAAACAGTGGGGGGGGGGGGGGGGGGGGACACTGTGAGGGAGCGGAGCGACCAAGCCCGAGGGAGCGAAGCGACTGAGGGGGGGGGGTGGTGTGGGAGGGGGGACATCCCACAGTAGGGAGATTTTTCATTACCCAACTTGTCAACGTTTTGCATTCTTGGCAATCTATCCCTAAATTTATTTCCAATATACTGTATTTTGTTTTAAATCGTCCGGAATTCTCCTTTAACGGAAGCCACCCCTTCCCCCGTATTATCTTTTAGCACTATGGGTTTTATTCATCACACACAATGTGGATTTCTCAGCACCAAAAGTGCAAATTCGGTAACACCTCAAGTGGTGCTAAACTAGCACTTGTACTAGTGCCAAACCAGCACAGGCGGTGCTGTCCCTATGCGAGCACCGAAAAGGTGCTGAATGTAGCCCTCCAAGTTCTAAAAACAGCACTTCTGTTTTTTGAGTGTATGTATAACCATATGGGGGAAAGGTACACACAGTATTATAACGCAAGCAGACTTACTCCGTGGGGCATGCACCATCATTCATGACCATAGAACACATGCACAATAGACACTAGCTGGTCGAGAAATTACACACATTCTCACGCACAAATTTCCATTAAAACAAACATTCACTCAGAAGCGAATTTGTATAAGTACACTAAATTCTAAACATAAATATACCCAGTACGCGCACAAAATAACGAATGCACAAAATGCCCACTCATAGCACACACAGTATATTTAAGCAAAAACATGCATATTAAACAACACATAGTCATACATCAATACACCCACAAATTCATACACACAAAAACAAGTAACCGACATGTAGGAAATGCATTCTTTGCAGCATTTAATAAACATTTACACCAATTAATTAATACATGTTTAATTGATCGGTGTTTGAAAATAGAACAATCTTTTTATATTTCTTATTATAATACAGTATTTCATAAAAGTGAAAAATTTCTTACAAGTATACGATAGCGGCAACACATATTTATCATGCCTTATCCATTTTATAGCAATTTTATCTCAATTTTGTTTTAGAAATCTCCCAAAATCACACGTCAAATGAAATATCGGTTAACATAATATCAAAGGGATAGTTCAGTTTTGCTGTAGAGGGCGCTTCAATAATTTGTTCGTGTGAGGTAATGGAACTATTGAGTGTCAGATTTGAATGACCATACAACTATGATCACATTATAAACTTTGTTTGATCAAAATCGGTTCAGAAACAGCTGAAATATCTATAAATATATTCAATCTGAAATAGTTGTTGATAATCTCTCTAATTGATCGTTATTAAGAAAATAACATTACATGCATTTTGTAAAAATATCAACTGGTTTGAAACTAATGCGTTTTTAGAGAGCGCCCTTTTGTATTTGAATGGCTCTTTTCTTATGATAACAGGCTCAATACTTAGTCGTTTGTTATTATGTATACCTTTCGAGCATTGGAAGTTTTAAGTATTAGTTTATTATGTAATAGTGCAGGATTTGGTTACTGAAATTGAGTTCGACAAAAACTATACTTTCTCTTTAAGACTCTTTGATGGTCCATCGTTATCAATATAAGATGTTATATTGACATGTCTGTAAAGCATACAGTATTTAGTTTAGATTTCATAAGAACCGTTTTCAAACTCTCTTGTAGTTATTGATGCATAATAGCAGTTCTGTTCATCTGTATGATACGTATATAGGGGAGGAAAACAAATCATTGTAAGATTATTTCTAATCATTATTTTGAACCAGTCAAACCTTTGAAATATCAACAAGTTATGATGCAATTTATAACTTTATTATGATTTCTAAAAGCATATATCATGTTTTGTTCAATGAATTTAACATTCTTATAACAATTATTTTCTGGCATTTTTTTTGTAGATTTGCATTATTGTATTATTAAATCCAATGATAAACTACACTACACAAAACACTTAAGATTTCATTGGATTATCTGAACATTTCAAATACTGTGTTATTGTATCACCTTTCGAATTCAGAATAGATTACATATACAAATTAATCGAGCTTTCATAAACATTTGAAACGCTTCAGCATTTAAAAGTTATATACATGTATTTCCGAAATATGAAATGACTAACAAACTCCTGACGGCGAATATTCAATCTGTTCGAAACGTCGAGCCCCTCCTCGCAATACCAACAGTCCTTTCCAGGACTATCCCAACAGTCCTATCTAGGACTACCAACATTCCTTTCTAGGACTACCAACAGTTCTTTCTAGGACTACCAACAGTCCTTTTTTAGGACTCTCCTAGAAAGAATACCAGTCCTTTTCAAGACTATCCCAAAAGTCCTTTCTAGGACTACCAACAGTCCTTTTAGGACTCTCCTAGAAAGAATACCTACAGTCCTTTTCAGGACTACACCAACAGTCCTTTTTAGGACTACCACAGTCCTTTTCAGGACTCACCAATCCTCCCCTCTTACATGGTGCAACCGAAATCCACGCGTATGATATGATAAATTGACAAAACTCAAATTAAAATCATCCGTTTACCTATGGAGGCTAACTACCTACGACGAAAGGCAAGGGTAATATAAACCGAACACAACAAGCACGGGCGTAGACATGACATTGATACCCATTCAAGTGGGGGATGATCTATTCATTAATTCCCCCCAGTTGAATAGGTATTTATTTATTTTATTTATTTATTCAGTTTATTGACAATATAAAAACAGCCAATGGAAAACAGAAAAGGCAGAAGCCCAAACCAATGTCTGTTTCCCTAATTACACATTTAAAATCAATAAATACAACAAGTATATAAAACAGCAAATGAATGCTTATTGCATAATAATATTTACAATTGTACAATTAAAACATATTAAAGATTTACACACACTAAATTAATCGGTATAAGAGCTATACAATATTTAAATGTAACTTCAGTGCCCTTTTATAGATATAAGGGAAGGGCTATTTATAATATACTGTGGAAGTTTATTCCAATCACGAGCTGTGTTTACATAAAATTAATTCATACAATAATCTGTTCTAGCAAATGTTACGTTTAATTTCAATGAATGGTCATTTCTTCCAATCCTAGATGCATATGTAAATGTGTGTGTATAGTTTACAAGCATCAAATTATTTTGTAATTTATAACAAGCAACCAATCTATAGTACAATCTTCTTTTTTCTAAGGTACATAATCCCATTTGATTTAATAAATGTTCATATGAGGTTTCCCAGTCACTACACATAATCCTAACGCAACGCTTTTGAATACGTTCAAGTATAATTCTAGGACTTTCAGTGTGGGTCCCAAGCAATACAACAATATTCTAAGCGTGATCTTATAATAGCTTCATACAGTTTCTTTAAAATATGTGGGGGACAATTAACACATGATCTTCGTAACACACCTATAAGCTTATTACAAACTTTATATAATTCCTGACAATGGAATTTCCAATTCAGAGTATCATTTATAACAATGCCAAGATATTTTTCAGTGTGCGTTATATCTAGTTCATATCCATTCAATTCATAATTAAAATCTATTGTTTTATTCTTACGAGACATCTTCATAACTTTACATTTCGAAACATTAAAATTTAACAACCATTTTTTACTCCAATTAGTAAGTTCATCTAAATCTTTGTGAAGTAAACTGCAATCTTCTACAGACTTAATTTTATTATATACAATACAATCATCTTCATACAAACGAATAACAGATTTTATATTGTCAGATATGATCATTGGACCTAATATGGTCCCCTGAGGAACATCAGACGTAACATGGATCCAGTCAGAGTATTCTCCATTTAAAACAACACGCTGTGTGCGATTCTTCAAAAAATTCATAATCCACTGTAAATTTCGTGTTAAAACTCCACATGTCTTGAGTTTATTACATAACAAATGATGAGGGACAGAATCGAATGCTATGCAATGGTAAGCAATGTGTATATCTGCGCCATAATCTAACAAGTTCGCCCAATCATGAATAGCTTCAATTAATTGAGTTTCGCATGATCGCTTTTCGCGAAATCCATGCTGATTATCATTGAGTATATCATTCAACGAAAAGTGATCTACAAGTCGTTTACGCACGATTCTTTCTAATGTCTTACATACAATAGATGTTAACGAAATAGGACGGTAGTTAGCGGGGTCCTCTTTTTCTCCCTTTTTATGAAGCGGACACACATCCTCTACTCCCCGAGGAGCATGCTAGCGGTGGGCTACCCTATTGGTGCACCAAGCTTATATGAAATTAGCCTGCGTATGGAGCCATATCAAAGACAAATGTTGCAAAATATAAACATAGGACGTGGTGCAAGCTTTTGGCTTTTAGCTCATACAAAGACCCCAATGGGCCAAATATAAATTACCGCGGTAAACAAGGTAGAAAACAACAACACAAATAATAACTGTGTGACATGAAGAAGAATCTTGGGCCCAAGAGCGCAAAAGCCGAGACCCCCCCCCCCCCCCCTCCCCTTCGTTGTCATGTGGATGCCAATCCCAATCATGACAATACAAATCTGTCGGTTGAATACCTCCCTTTCAATGGTGAGGGTGTGTAATGAGAATAAATAACTTTTGATGAAAAACAGAAATATCTAGAGGCTTGCCTGGAGTATTCAGGATAAATCATTGTCTACCAAACAATGCATCGTTGCCATGGATACAATTTCAATAGGTCACCGCAATTACCGCATGCGATCAGACTTGCCTGAAGTATTCAGGATTAGTCTCTACCAAACCATGAATATTTGCCATGGATACAATTTCAGGGACAATAGAGTACCGGAGTGTGACGTCAGAGCTATTCATTGCCATGGGTGATGGTTCTAAACAATGTCAGGCAAGTAATGAATTGGTGATCTAGCGGTTGCTAAGAAGGCAATCGTCCGGCTCCGACCCACTACTTAAAGGGGCCCTGCAACCCAAATGCATGTTGACCTATGTTCATCTGTACTAGTGTACACATTCAATATTTGTAAACGGTTTGACCCAAATATGTTTTGTATATTTTAAAACATTTTATCATTTATTTGTCTTCATGTTGCTAAGCCCCACCTCCTAAAAAACCCTCCAGAGCAAATTCTATTGTTGACCTGCAGTGACATCATTTGTCAATCACTGGTCAGCTACCATGCTATTGTGATTAGCCTAATCACAATAGCATCACACGGTTGAATAGAATACCAACTCACACAACTTCAATTACAATAGCTGTTGCTATGTCAGAAGAAAAGCACTGTCTAAGCTATTGCATGGAGGTATGCAGGGCATGCTTTTGTGTGGATGTTCTTTTTGTACTTTCATCTTTTGTTAATCTCATGGTAGCTGACCAGTGATTGACAAATGATGTCACTGCAGGTCAACAATAGAATTTGCTCTGGAGGGTTTTTTAGGAGGTGGGGCTTAGCAACATGAAGACAAATAAATGATAAAATGTTTTAAAATATACAAAACATATTTGGGTCAAACCGTTTACAAATATTGAATCTGTACACTAATACAGATGAACAGAGGTCAACATGCAATTGGGTTGCAGGGCCCCTTTGATGTCAGTATGAAAGGAAAAGTTGCTTAGAACCATTGCTATGCCATAACAAAAGCATGTGACGTCACTACTTCGGTACTCTATAGGGTGAGCTGCAGCCACCGCGATAACCGCAATCACCTCATGCTCTCTCTCTCTTCTATTGTTTTGATCGCAACGGATTTTGAACCGATTTTTTGATGTCCAAAACCTTGCGACGGGACTTGCGATGGGAACCTGCCGTCGCAAGAGAACACACGGCGCATGCGTTCCACGTGACCGGTAGTGCTATTGTTTGATCAACAACCCCAAACTGGGCTTATAATGCTTATTAAGCACGATAAATCACATGTAAGGTTTATTTTAGCCGAAATGTAATACACAAAACCTATTTATGGCTACAATTGGGAATTAGACCTAATTTATTGCGATATTTGCATGCTGTTGTAACGTCTAGTTATTTCGAACATGATCGGCCCTTCATACAGCAAATTCGCATCGTTAGAGGACGGGAAAGGCGTCGTCGTCCACATTTGCGAAAATACCCTAGTGATACCCATTCAACTGGGGGGGGGGGGGGGGGGGGGGGGATGATCTATTAATTCATCCCCCCTGATGAATAGGTATTACGTATGTCGCTACGCCCGGAACAACAAGTAACTACTCCCCTACTGCTCATAATGTAACAACATAGAATCGTTTTTAGATTTCGTCTCCCCCACAAATATGTATGGTAGTTAGGAAAACAATGTGTACAA
This sequence comes from Echinarachnius parma, assembly GCA_037951105.1. Classification (NCBI taxonomy): domain Eukaryota; kingdom Metazoa; phylum Echinodermata; class Echinoidea; order Clypeasteroida; family Echinarachniidae; genus Echinarachnius; species Echinarachnius parma. Next base: position 18,548 of record JBAMJV010011923.1, on the reverse strand, counting down.
ATAAGAGGTAACGAATACTCCATGTTTGAGTAAGCACACTTAAAAGAGAAATATGTCAAACTACAATTCGCAACATTAATATTATTATCGTAGTTTATTGAGTTAGTGGGACATTTTAAATTGCACTGTTTTACAAATGCAGTGAATGCATTTAACCACATGTGCGGTTAAATAGTCAAAATGGATGGAATATCAAATAGCATTGTTTCATACACCATGATCAATGCATTGAGTCACATGTGCTGCTTCACAACAATGAACAGGCAGGCGCAAGGTCTTGCGACTTTTGAATTGGGTCAATTTGTCTTTAATCTGTGCTCATTCAGCTTTGATGCGATAAATATTTCAGATGTGTGCACACATACTGTATTCGGTTTAATAATCGCCCAATGGTTAGGCAATTGATGACTCTACGAAATAAACTCTTTCAAGTCGCATAACTTCGCTTCTTTTAAAATCTGGAGAAGTTCGTCTTGAAAGGCACCAGTACGATTCTTGTACATCTGTAGACACTCTCTCACGGCCCGTATCCGATTCTTGTGATGCTCGTCGTATATGTTGTCTGCTTTGTTAGCCTTTATCCCAATAAGACGGCAGAATGCCTTGTATGACATGTCGTCAGATGGAAAGTTGTCCGCTAACTCATCCAACTGCTTTTCTGTCACCTTCACTCTGGATTAGTTTAATGAACACAGACAAGTGTTTTAGTCAAAGTTACTGGGTGTCTTGCTGATCAGAGGCGGCTTCACATACAGGCAGGCGCCATATAGTATATAAACGAACGCTTACCCTATAGAGCCATCTATTAGGATGTGCACAGGCCCAAGGGGGCGGAGCACATAATGCCCCCTCTCCAAATTATTTTTCATTAGATCGACCACATTCATATTTGGCGCACTTGTCAACAAGATAAAGCACTACACATTGCAATTCATACACACATATATATAGGTCATCATATGAGGGCGCTATTCAATTATATTATTATGATCAAACACATGGTAAAAGTTGTACATTCTGACCAAGCTGTTTTCACTACATGGAATGATTTTCCTATGCAAATTGAATTTTTAGCCAAATTGCATGCAAACTTTAGGAATCGATTGTGGTTATCAACACGTAAGTTGAAATTGAAAACCATCCCTGTCATTAAAACAAATACTACTACTTCTACTACTTCTAATGAAGTGTGCGCTTATTAATGTGCAGTTTTGGTTACTAAATTTCAGTCTTTACTTACCAAAACTAATCTCTTTAAAGTGAACATATAAGTGCATGGTCTCACCTTGCTTCGGCTGCTGGGGGTGTCGAATATTCTGTTTTTACTTGACTGGAAGGAGGTGTTCCCTCTAAAATGCAACATATCAATGAGAAAGATTGTAATAATGTTAACAATAATAGCCTAGATTTATAGAGCGTATAATATGATACAATAATTATCATCTCTAAGAGTTTTACAATAGTGTTATCTCGGTCGTATGATTCTATGTCCAGCCCGCACAAATTGTGTATTTCTTCCATGCGGCTTATTGGCATTTGAGAGGATCATAACATACCCCGTTTTGGTTACGAAAATATAAATTATATTGTTCATAATGATGTACATGTTGCATAGGACGTCGATCATGGGGGGGGGGGGGGGGGGGGGGGGGGGGAGATGGCCTGTATTTATTTTCCCCCAATATTTGAAGTTCTACTACATTTCTTTAGTTGGTACAATTCTCATTTTTGAAACCACATCTAAAAAAAAATATGTTCCTGGGGATGGGCCTCTGGACCCCCAGGTTAGGGCCATGACCCCAGTTCCCTTTTTTAAAAACATATTTAGGATTGTTCAATATGCCCACCATACTTGTCTTTAACTTATTAATTTGATAGCTAACTATATATCATACATATTCCCATAATAATGAACATCTTTAGTTCTGGGTAATCGAGAATCAAAAAGAGCTTTCGGGGGGCTCCGCCCCGTGAACCTCCCATTGATATCCCTAATTTGGCTTATCTTCACTTATACAGTACAAAGTTCCAAAAGGGTGTTTGCATTTAATAATTTTATACATTTCTCAACATCTAAATAATTATAGACAGCCAAATGGGGCATCTCCCCCCCTTGGCCCAGGCGAGGACCGTTACGCTGTTGACGGGGCCCCCCTACTCACCTGTCCACTCATCAAAAGGTTTTTCTTGCTAAAGTGCCCGTTGACCCTTCGATGTCATTCGTTTAAAAACTATTTTGTGTATCCCACAATATATATATTTTCTAGGGGGTTACTACCCATTTATTTCTACACTGCATGATCTGTGCTACGCCACTGCCAGACTGTCTACTCTTTTACGACAAAGGCGGAGCTTTGGCTATTCAGTCGAATGCACAAAGGTGTCCGCATCAAGTGCGCCGTAATTCTATGACGAGCCGTTCGGGTCATTCTTTAGCCAAACGGTCAGTCAAAATTGAAGAAAAATTAACCCTGACATGGTGTCACTTACAGCGCTCTAAAACAAAAACTGTGACAACGTCTACATTGGAGAAACAGGTAGGACCTATCGGTGAGAGACTAACAGAACATAAACGAGACGTAAGACTGAGGCACACTGAATCATCAGCAGTAGCAGAACATGCGTGGGGATTCGGAGCACCGCCCCGGATTAGAGCGGGAGTCCGGTGCATCGAATCGGATCAGCATTAGTATGCACCGCCGTGTTAAGGAGGCAGTGCAAATTCGTCTGCACGAAAACAACTTAAAGGGGCCCTGCAACCCAAATGCATGTTGACCTCTGTTCATCTGTATTAGTGTACACACTCAATATTTGTAAACGGTTTGACCCAAATATGTTTTGTATTTTGTTTAACATTTTATCATTTATTTTGTCCTTCATGTTGCTAAGCCCCACCTCCTAAAAAAACCCTCCAGAGCAAATTCTTTTGTTGACCTGCAGTGACATCATTTGTCAATCACTGGTCAGCTACCATGCTATTGTGATTAGCCTAATCACAATAGCATCACACGGTTGAATAGAATACCAACTCACACAACTTCAATTACAATAGGCTGGTGCTATGTCAGAAGAAAAGCACTGTCTAAGCTATTGCAACAAAAGATGAAGTACAAAAAGAACATCCACACAAAAGCATGCACTGCATACCTCCATGCAATAGCTTAGACAGTGTTTTTCTTCTGACCTAGCAACAGCTATTGTAATTGAAGTTGTGCGAGTTGGTATTCTATTCAACAGTGTGATGCTATTGTGCTTAGCCTAATCACAATAGCCTAATCACAATTTGTGTGGATGTTCTTTTTGTACCTTTATCTTTTGTTAATCTCATGGTAGCTAACCAGTGATTGACAAATGATGTCACTGCAGGTCAACAATAGAATTTGCTCTGGAGGGTTTTTTATGAGGTGGGGCTTAGCAACATGAAGACAAATAAATGATAAAATGTTAAACAAAATACAAAACATATTTGGGTCAAACCGTTTACAAATATTGAATGTGTACACTAATACAGATGAACAGAGGTCAACATGCATTTGGGTTGCAGGACCCCTTTAAACAGGGACAGCGGCATCGAAATAGATAACGCATGGATGCCCATCATCCGCCGCCACCACACAACGCAAACCCATCGCACCGCTCCATTGTCAACCCAGAACGCCGGAACACCCATCCAGCACACACCGGTGATGCGACCCAGTGAGAACTCCACGCGTGACGGCAGTCACGGACAACCCACATCAAACAATAGCCGGACTGCACAATGTGCGACGAACTGTGACACCATAATGCCAGAACCAAATCCAACTAACTCAACTGTGTCAATACAACGCTATAACTTGCGTCCACGCAACGCACCACCTTCATTCAGCTAGATAAAGGCCAGCAGGAGCGGTCGAAACTTCGCTGTATTATACACGTCTACATGGTGAGACAACGAACAATAATTTTAAGTATAATAGTAATATTGATAATTATACCAATAAAATTATTATCGGAAATAATATCGCTAATGATATTCGTTTGTCTCGCAATGTATGGTCAACATGGAATCTAAGGAGATCACGACGTTTCGTATGCTACTGCAATACTTTGTCAAGTGAGTTAGTTAGTTTTTTTGTTTAAATGGCGACTCAGTCAAAATTGACTATTTACGCCATGTCTATATAATTGGCCGAAGGCCAAACATATACAATGGGCAAGGCGTTTGGCACCTGACTAGTGCAAATGCACTAGTTCGCGGAGGCCACGAAAAACCCCCATCGTGATGGGGGAAACGTGGTTGCATCCGTGGATGCCAAACGAGGGCGCACTCCCTGTCTCCTTGTAAAAAAAAAAAAAAATAATAATAATAATTTAAGTATTAATCTTTATAATCATTCCCACCTACGGTTATCAATATGTGCGCACCCGCGCTCACACCAATAAACGCATGCAAACATAAATAATAGCCAAAGGAGCTATCATATTTTTTATTTTTTGTTATTATAATGCATATATACATTTATTTATCTTTTATAATATATTATGTATATTATAACCACTATCATCGACAGAATGTACGCACCCGCGTCCGATCTGAGGACAATATTTTATTTTATTATATATATTAAGTATTTGTGTGTATCTGTGTATGCGCCCCCGCGCATTTCACCGAAACAAATTCATATATACAGGGTGGCCCAAAAAAAACGGAACGAGGCACTTCCCAAAATATAATAACACAATGTTTATGTTCATCGGATAGGGTGTCCTTTCCAATGAAAAACGATACCAAGAATAGTAATTTTGGTCAGGTCGTTTTTGTTTAAGGACGCAGTGAGTGAGACCATGTCAGGTGCCGATTTATGTCGATTTCGACCTAGTCAATGCCGGTTTAACCGCACTCCTTGCCCGTAATACCATTCAGCGACCATGTCCATTCTCTTGGCACACGGCTGAGTGCACACTAACAATAGTGCGCGAGGCTCAACGATATGAACGGCGGTTAGTGCGATTCATCAAGCGCTGGCTCAATACAAATTGACAAAAAAGAGAACCTGACATGGTGTCACTCACAGCGCCCTAAAACAAAAACTACACGACCAAATTGACTGTTCTTGGTATAGTTGTTCATTTGAAAAGACACTCTATCCGATGGACATAATACATTTGTTACTATATTTTGGGAAGTGCCCCGTTCCGTTTTATTTGGGCCACCCTGTATATCAAAATTTTGACTATAAAACATATGTGCACCCCCGCGGACAGGCATGTGTATTTATATCTATACCAAAAGTTTACAGAGTATGTGTGTATATCTCATTTATAAAGTGTCTGTGCACCCCCGCGCACTTATACAGGGTGGCCCAGAAATAACGGAACGGAGCACTTCCCAAAATAAAGTAACAAAATGAACATGTCCATCGGATAGGGTGTCCTTTCCAATGAACAACGATACCAAGAAAAGTAATTTTGGACGTGTAGTTTTTGTTTTAGGGCGCTTTGAGTGAGACCATGTCAGGTTCCTATTTTTGTCAATTTTTACCAAGTCAGTGCCTGATAAATGAGACTGATTGCCCTACATACCTTTGAACACGCGAGTATTCCGCGCGCCATTGTTAGTGTGCATTCAGCTGTGTTCCGAGCGGTGCCGAAAGAATGGACATAATTGGTGAATAGTATGGCGGGCAGTAAGTCTCATTTATCAGACACTGACTTGGTGAAAATTGACAAAAATAGGAACCTGACATGGTCCCACTCACAGCGCCCTAAAACAAAAACTACACGTCCAAAATTACTTTTCTTGGTATCGTTGTTCATTGGAAAGGACACCCTATCCAATGGACATGTTCATTTCGTTGCTTTATTTTGGGAAGTGCCCCGTTCCGTTATTTCTGGGCCACCCTGTATATATAATCTATACTACATATTTACAGAGATTGAATGCCTTCTGGAGTAGCATCATCAATCCGGACGCACCCGCGCTCGGTCTGACGAGAAACTACTCTATAAGCAACTATTACTATGTATGTACAGGGAAACCCCGTTATAACAAGCTCGCTTATAACGAGGTACCGTTTATAACGAGGAGAATCTGTTTTGGCCTGATTATAACTGTGTGTTATCCGGGGTTTCCCTGTATTTATATCTCATCTATAAATAATGTGTGCACCCCCGCGCACTAAAACATATATTTTTAACTTAACTATACACTAACCAACAAAGTGTATACCTTCTAGTGATATTAAGTAACGAAAAACAGTCCTATTTATGCTCTCATGCGGCTCCAAACCGCGTTATCTCGCATGAGCGAGTTGTTCCTTATTGGTCCATAACGGGCAAATTCTATTGGCCGGTGTACACGGGTGCTAAACCAATCAGCGAGGCGCTGGCTCGGCTCGCTTGCTAGGCGGGAACAATAGCGAGCTCGACCAATCAACGGACCGCTGGCTCGATACTGGCTGGAATCAACCGTTGCGGGCCGGCTGGGCGGGGGGTGTCATGGCGGCGTATTGTACGCATCCAAAATTCGGGTATATCCATCCCGTTGTCTCTATTGAAATTTCTGGGATTGAGACGGATCTGTATAGCTTCTTTTACCCTACGTGTGTACCAATGCCGTTCTTGGGAAAGGGAGCGAACTCCGTCCCAGTCTGGCTGATGCTGGTTGTCCCAAGCATGTTCGGCTACGGCTGAGTTGTCAGTTCGGCGTAGCCTAACGTCCCTCTTATGCTCGGTGATTCTTTCTGATATCGGTCGGGCAGTCTCTCCGATATAGGATCTATCACATCCTTTGCAGGGGATGTTGTACACAATGCCGTCCCGTCTGTGTTGAGGAATTGGATCCTTGGGGCGTGTTAGTTGCTGGCGTAGGGTGGTATCTGATCTGAAGACCGTTCGGATGCCATGGCTCTCTAGGCGGCGCCTGATTTGCTGGGAGACCCCATCAATGTACGGCAAAACTGTGAAAGTCTTGTATTCCTTCTGATCCTTTGGTTCTGTCGTTCTCTTCTTGGTGTTGTGTACAAAACGGCGTGGGTAACCGTTAAGACTCAGGGCATTGCGGACACGGGTCCGCTCTTTGCATGGCTGTTGTGGACTAGTCACAATGCGTGAAGCTCTGTCAAATAGACATTTCACTAGACCTCTCTTCACCGATACGGGATGGTGAGAGTCAAACGCTATGTACTGGTCTGTGTGGGTAGGCTTCCTGTAGACTGAGGTGGAGAGCCTATGGTTGTCGTGTCTGTGAACTAAAGTGTCCAAGAATGCTATCTTCCCTTCGCACTCCATCTCCGATGTGAACTGGATGGATGGTTGGCGGCTATTCATGTGTTTGAGCAAGTTATCTGTTTCAGAGCTGGAGACTATGATGAAGGTATCATCTACGTATCTCTTCCAAACACGAGGAATGCAAGAGAGGGGGCATGTGTCTAGTGCTTCATCTTCGAAACTCTCCATGTATAGGTTGGCCACGACAGCCGAGACCGGACTGCCCATGGCTGCCCCTTCCGTCTGTTCATAGTATGAACCTTTATACAGAAAGTATGTGGATCGAAGGACAAACTCGAGGAGTTGGGTGAGTTGCTCCGGTGAGAGTGCGGTACGGGTGGGCAAACTGCTGTCTGATTGCAAGCGTTTCAAGGCAGCATTGCATGCGCCCTCTATCGGTACATTGGTGAAGAGGGAAACTACGTCAAACGAGACCATGCGTTCTTGTGCACCAATGGTTTGCTCTGCTATGAACTGTGCAAAACCACTCGAATTGGGAATCGTATATTCAGTAGAACCCGTGAGCGGAGAAAGAATCTCTGCTAGGTACTTTGAGAGGTTGTAGGAAAAGGAGCCTATGCATGACACTATAGGCCGTAGTGGTACTGTGGGTTTGTGTATCTTGGGTAACCCGTATATTCTAGGCGGTTGCTTCTGTGTGGGTTTTAACCTACGATAGGTCGGTTCATCCATCACATTGTCTTTCTTGAGGTTCAGCAGGGTGCTAGAAAGCTTGCGAGCCAAGCAATCTGTGGGATCCTTCTTTAGTACACGGTACGGACCAGACTCCAACAAGTCGGTCAACTTCTCATGGTACACTGTGGTGTCCAAAATGACTGTGGCACGACCTTTGTCGGCTGGAAGAATAGTAATGCTATCATCAGCCTTCAAAGATTTGAGAGCGGTGTGCATCTCTTTCGAGATATTGTGTCTAGGAGGGCGTGCTTTCTGTAGGATGCTGTCTACATCTCTGCGGGCGGCGTCGGCCGATTCCGCATCAAGACTCTTGACCGCAGTCTCAACCTTCGCAATTATTTCGGTAGCTGGTATCCGTCTGGGGGAGACGGCGAAGCCGAGGCCTTTCTTAAGAATCTGCTCTTCCGAAGAAGTGATCGTTCTAGAAGATAGGTTAACAATCCACTTCTCCTCATTCGCTTATGAGGTCGCCGTCCTGCTCGACTTTGGTTGTGTGAGTTTATCATACTTCGCTTGTTGTCTTGTCTTACATTTCATGAAGACATCTCGGTAGATGTCTTCATTAGCCTTCAATACCTCATCACTATGCTGGGGGACTATAGTCGATATGACTTTGGCCTTCAAAGTTTCACATTCGGTCTTGGCCGAGCCAAGAGTGCGTCTAGTTAGGAAAATTCGCTCTTTTAAGAAACGACGGGATGCCGTTTCAGCTGCCTTCTTTGCCCCCATAGTACGCATCGGGGGTTTAATCCGTAGGTCATTGGGGACCACGGATGCTTTAATGCAACGGACCAAAAAGGTTAAGTGGTTGGTGAACCGAGCCACCTTCTTGCTACAACGCTCATATCTACGTATCAACTTCAGGGCAGGGCGCCCGTATGTTCGATCAATAATGGTAATGGTCGAGCAGGACGGCGACCTCATTAGCGAATGAGGAGAAGTGGGTTGTTAACCTATCTTCTAGAACGATCACTTCTTCGGAAGAGCAGATTCTTAAGAAAGGCCTCGGCTTCGCCGTCTCCCCCAGACGGATACCAGCTACCGAAATAATTGCGAAGGCTGAGACTGCGGTCAAGAGTCTTGATGCGGAATCGGCCGACGCCGCCCGCAGAGATGTAGACAGCATCCTACAGAAAGCACGCCCTCCTAGACACAATATCTCGAAAGAGATGCACACCGCTCTCAAAACTTTGAAGGCTGATGATAGCATTACTATTCTTCCAGCCGACAAAGGTCGTGCCACAGTCATTTTGGACACCACAGTGTACCATGAGAAGTTGACCGACTTGTTGGAGTCTGGTCCGTACCGTGTACTAAAGAAGGATCCCACAGATTGCTTGGCTCGCAAGCTTTCTAGCACCCTGCTGAACCTCAAGAAAGACAATGTGATGGATGAACCGACCTATCGTAGGTTTAAACCCACACAGAAGCAACCGCTTAGAATATACGGGTTACCCAAGATACACAAACCCACAGTACCACTACGGCCTATAGTGTCATGCATAGGCTCCTTTTCCTACAACCTCTCAAAGTACCTAGCAGAGATTCTTTCTCCGCTCACGGGTTCTACTGAATATACGATTCCCAATTCGAGTGGTTTTGCACAGTTCATAGCAGAGCAAACCATTGGTGCACAAGAACGCATGGTCTCGTTTGACGTAGTTTCCCTCTTCACCAATGTACCGATAGAGGGCGCATGCAATGCTGCCTTGCAACGCTTGCAATCAGACAGCAGTTTGCCCACCCGTACCGCACTCTCACCGGAGCAACTCACCCAACTCCTCGAGTTTGTCCTTCGATCCACATACTTTCTATATAAAGGTTCATACTATGAACAGACGGAAGGGGCAGCCATGGGCAGTCCGGTCTCGGCTGTCGTGGCCAACCTATACATGGAGAGTTTCGAAGATGAAGCACTAGACACATGCCCCCTCTCTTGCATTCCTCGTGTTTGGAAGAGATATGTAGATGATACCTTCATCATAGTCTCCAGCTCTGAAACAGATAACTTGCTCAAACACATGAATAGCCGCCAACCATCTATCCAGTTCACATCGGAGATGGAGTGCGAAGGGAAGATAGCATTCTTGGACACTTTAGTTCACAGACACGACAACCATAGGCTCTCCACCTCAGTCTACAGGAAGCCTACCCACACAGACCAGTACATAGCGTTTGACTCTCACCATCCCGTATCGGTGAAGAGAGGTCTAGTGAAATGTCTATTTGACAGAGCTTCACGCATTGTGACTAGTCCACAACAGCCATGCAAAGAGCGGACCCGTGTCCGCAATGCCCTGAGTCTTAACGGTTACCCACGCCGTTTTGTACACAACACCAAGAAGAGAACGACAGAACCAAAGGATCAGAAGGAATACAAGACTTTCACAGTCTTGCCGTACATTGATGGGGTCTCCCAGCAAATCAGGCGCCGCCTAGAGAGCCATGGCATCCGAACGGTCTTCAGATCAGATACCACCCTACGCCAGCAACTAACACGCCCCAAGGATCCAATTCCTCAACACAGACGGGACGGCATTGTGTACAACATCCCCTGCAAAGGATGTGATAGATCCTATATCGGAGAGACTGCCCGACCGATATCAGAAAGAATCACCGAGCATAAGAGGGACGTTAGGCTACGCCGAACTGACAACTCAGCCGTAGCCGAACATGCTTGGGACAACCAGCATCAGCCAGACTGGGACGGAGTTCGCTCCCTTTCCCAAGAACGGCATTGGTACACACGTAGGGTAAAAGAAGCTATACAGATCCGTCTCAATCCCAGAAATTTCAATAGAGACAACGGGATGGATATACCCGAATTTTGGATGCGTACAATACGCCGCCATGACACCCCCCGCCCAGCCGGCCCGCAACGGTTGATTCCAGCCAGTATCGAGCCAGCGGTCCGTTGATTGGTCGAGCTCGCTATTGTTCCCGCCTAGCAAGCGAGCCGAGCCAGCGCCTCGCTGATTGGTTTAGCACCCGTGTACACCGGCCAATAGAATTTGCCCGTTATGGACCAATAAGGAACAACTCGCTCATGCGAGATAACGCGGTTTGGAGCCGCATGAGAGCATAAATAGGATTGTTTTTCGTTACTTAATATCACTTGACAAAGTATTACAGTAGCATACGAAACGTCGTGATCTCCTTAGATTCCATGTTGACCATACATTGCGAGACAAACGAATATCACTAGCGATATTATTTCCGATACTATATCCGCAATGAGTAATATATTTACCATTAATAATATTATTGAATAATAATTAATAGTAGTAGTTCGTATTTATACAGGGTGGCCCAGAAATAACGGAACGGGGCACTTCCCAAAATAAAGCAACAAAATGAACATGTCCATCGGATAGGGTGTCCTTTCCAATGAACAACGATACCAAGAAAAGAAATTTTGGACGTGTAGTTTTTGTTTTTAGGGCGCTTTGAGTGAGACCATGTCAGGTTCCTATTTTTGTCAATTTTTACCAAGTCAGTGTCTGATATTTGAGACTTACTGCCCGCCATAATTATGTCCATTCTCTCGGCACCGCTCGACACACAGCTGAATGCACACTAACAATGGCGCGCGGAATACTCGCGTGTTCAGTGGTATGTAGGGCAATAAGTCTCATTTATCAGGCGCGCGGAAACTCGCGTGTTCAGTGGTATGTAGGGGGCAATAAGTCTCATTTATCAGGCACTGGTAAAAATTGACAAAAAAATTGAGGTAGAAAATTGACAAAAATAGAGACCTGACATTGTCTCACTCAAAGCGCCCTAAAACAAACACTTACACGTCCAAAATTACTTTTCTTGGTATCGTTGTTCATTGGAAAGGACACCCTACTCCCGATGGACATGTTCATTTTGTTACTTTATTCTTAGGAAATGCCCGTCCGTTATTTCTGGGCCACCCTGTATAGCGCCTAATAGCCTCTAACGCGTCAGACCCGCATTGTACACATCCTCTACTCCCCGAGGAGCATGCTAGCGGTGGGCTACCCTTTTGGAGCCATATCAAAGACAAATGTTGCAAAATATGAACATAGGACGTGGTGCAAGCTTTTGGATTTTAGCTCATACAAAAGATCCCCATTGGCCAAATATAAATTACCACGGTTAAACAGGTAGAAAAACAACAAAACTCATAACTGTGTCTGTGGGACATGAAGGAGAATCCTTGGTCCAAGAGCGCAAGATCCGAGAACCCCACCCCACGCCCCCCCTCCCCCCATTCGTTTGTCACGTGGATGCCGATCCCTTCATGACAATACAAATCTGTCGGTTGAATACCTCTCTTCAATGGTGAGGGTGTGTAATAAGAATAGAATTAACTTTGATAGAAAAGCAACAAATATACAGGGTGGCCCCAGAATAACGGAACGGGGCACTTCCCAAAGTAAAGTAACAACCTGAACATGTCCATCGCATAGGGTGTCCTTTCCAATGAACCAACGATACCCAAAAAATGAAATTTGTGACGTGTAGTTTTTGTTTTAGGGCGCTTTGAGTGAGACCATGTCAGGTTCCTATTTTTTTTTCAATTTTACCAGTCAGTGCCTGATAAATGAGACTTATTGCCCTACATACCATTGAACACGCGAATATTCCGCGCGCCATTGTTAGTGTGATCGATTCAGCTGTGTGCCGAGCGGTGCCGAGAGAATGGGCTTTAATTGGTCACTAGTATGACGTGGCAGTAAGTCTCAATTTATCAGACACTGACTTGGTAAAGAATCGGTAAAAAAAGGAACCCGACATGGTCTCACTCAAGCGCCGCTAAAACAAAAAACTACATCGTCCTCAAAATTACCTTTCTTGGTATCTGTTGTTCATTGGAAAGGACACCCTATCCGATTTTGGGAAGTGCCACCGTTTCTGTTTCATTTCTGGGCCGCCCTGTATAGAGGCTTGCAGGAGTATTCAGGATAAATACAATTGTCTAACCAACAATGCATCGTTGCCATGGATACAATTTCAATAGGTCACCGCAACTACCGCATGCAATGAGACTTGCCTGAAGTCATTCAGGATTAAGTATTGTCTACAAAACAAGAATAATTGCCATGGATACAATTTCAATAGGACAATAGGGTGAGCTGCAGCCACCACAATAACTGCAAACACCACAACGCTCTCTCTCTCTCTCTCTCTATGTTTTTGACCGCAACGGATTTTGAACCGATTGTTTGATGTCCAAAACCTTGCGACGGGACTTGCGATGGGAACCTGCCGCGTCGCAAGAGAACACACGGCGCATGCGTTCCCTGTGACCGGTCGTGCTATTGTTTGATCAACAACCCCAAAATCGGGCTTATAGTGCTTATTAAGCACGATAAATCACATGTTAGGTTTATTTTAGCCGAAATGTAATACACAACACCTATTTATTGCTATAATTGGGATTAGACCGAATTTATTGCGATATTTGCATTCTGTTGTAACGTATAGTTATTTCGAATATGATCGGCCCTTCATTAAGTTCTATTTGTCTTGTTGACATGCTGTTGCAGGTCGTCGCGCAAGTGTCGTGTGACCACTCAATAAAGTGTGTGATTGTTGCTGTGTATATTATGTGAATCAACCATGCACGCTGCGTAGTAAGCTCACCTAATATTATGTAAACAAACTTAAAAGCAATATTTATATGTAATTATGTTCTCGTAAAATGTAAAATCACTTGGCCTTATTATCACCCCATACTGTAAGCAATGTCAATATTTATATGCAATTGTGTGAAACTACCTCAATTCGGCCTGCGGGCTACCATGGTAGTTGTTTTTAAACCACAATACAGGGTGGCCCCCAAAAAAACGGAACGGGGCACTTCCCAAAACATAGGTAACAAATATATTATGTTCATCGGAAAGGGTGTCTTTTCAAATGAACAACGATACCCAGAACAGTCAATTGGTCGTGTAATTGTTGTTTTAGGGCGCTGTGAGTGACACCATGTCATGTCCTCTTTTTTTGACAATTTTCACCCAGCCAGAGCTTGATGAATGGCACGTACCGCCTTTTGTAGTGTTAAGCATCGCGCATTATTGTTAGTGTGCACTCAGCCGTGTGCCGAGAGAATAGGCATGTTCGTACAATGGTATTACGTGCAGGGAGTGCGATGTAACTGGCGCTGACGAGGTAGAAATTGAAAAAAATTGGCACCTGACATGGTCTCACTCACAGCGTCCTAAACAAAAACTACACCACGAAAATTTCTGTTCTTGTATCATTTTGGAAAAGACACCCTATCCGATTGACATGAACATATTTTGGTACTTTATTTTGGAGAGTGCCCCGTTCCGTTTTTCTTTGGGCCACCCTGTATAGATAAATGAAATACAAATTCACTGACTCATTGTATGCGTGATTTAAAACATGTATTTGAAGTATCGATTTGAATCAACCGGTTTTGGGGATATCGCGAGTAATAATATTTCCTGTATAATATGAGCTATGACCTTTGACTTCATGACCTCCTAAAGATACCAAGTTGGTAGTTATCCACCAGCTATTCAGTATGCCTTACGGACAGTTCTTGGTGGAGACATAGATAACATCGGTACACATTAAAACTACGGTAAAAGCGCATTAAATGAAGAAGAGTGAAATAACATACTAAATGTAGAAAGCAGATATTAGGCAACCAAATACGTCACAAAACCAAAAGAGGTGGGAAATATAAGCATTTAAGGCGTGATTCGTACTGCGATATGATATAGTTTGAAATATATTGATGGTCAATATGGATTGTCTATAATGATTTACATTTCGTTATACTTACCGTTACTCTTAGCATCAAACAGGAAGATTTCCTCGAGCTCTCGCATATTTTGACCCATGAGCACTTTCACGCGAATATTCATGACGATCTTTCATATCCAATTCGACAAGTTTTGTTATTCTTTTTTACCAGATTCATACAACGCGCTTTCTGGAATCTCCTGCAAATTTTAATGAAAAATTCAACATTAATTTACCTAACCGAAAGCGTTAATAAAAACAATACTTTTAATGATTATCGGCCGTGCCACAATGCGTTACCAATAGGAATGTGATTATACAGCAAGAAAACTAAGTCCTATTTAGAGACGCAGTGATAATAGCGTGGCTTCAAAACAATATTCCTCCATTGGCTGCTATACCTGACATAAGTTTTGGTCCGTCTTCATTTACGAGGCCCGATCCATGGCCTAGTGTTTCAATGTGGTATATACTGCTGACATTATCATTCCAACAGTTAATTAGTGTGTAACGTATTGAGAAAACTAATTTAGGTACCAGAGTGCGGCCACTTATAAAATTGAAGATGGTGGCCACAGATGACAGTTGCTTGCTTGATTGCTTCAAACCTATGCATTGGTCATCTTAATTCGGTTTTTCATTAGCAGTCCATGACTTTGTATACTCCTCTACAAAAAGAAAGTTCGGAACTCAACTTTGATCGATTATATCACTCTTATTGTAAAACTGTCCTTTTTAGGTTATACATATACATATGTATAACCTATTGATTTGTTCCGAAGTTTTATTAAGGTTATACATATACTTATGTATATACCTTATTGATTTCGTTCAAGATTTTTATTATTTATTTTTATTTATTAGGTTATACATATACATATGTATAACCTATTGATTTCGTCAAGATTTTTATTATTTTTATTTATTCTTCCTAATTTTGTGCGTCGCATATCTCACGATCAGATGAATCAATTATCATGAATATATCACATGATGATAGATCATGGTCTAACTTAGTGCAGCGAAACTTTTCAGTGACGTCACATCACTATGACGTCATCAGGACGCCATTTTGTCAAATTTTAATAATCATTATATCTCAGTTATGAAATATCAATTTCAATCAAATTTCGTATCAATATTTTATCAGGTAATAGTCATCTGTTAAGCTCATGCGCGGTGCAATTACACTCAGAGACGCGCGCGTACGCGTCCGTCAAATTAATTTGTTTTTTTTAAATGCTCAAAACCCTAACCCGAGTAATTTACTATATGTTTCAGACAATTTTTAAGTCGTTTCAAAAAATTCCGGCGCGTGCGCGTCGGCGCGCGCGTATTTGCGCGCGTAACGCGAATGAATAGGAAAATTGTCGTTTATTTCACATGTTTTGCATTCCTTATAGATCCCTCGACACACCCTATCAATTTGCGTCATTGTTGACTCATAATAACGGAGTACGGCGCTGTGTCAAAGTCAATATTACGCGCGCACGCAAAATGGCAAAAAATGGCAAAACATGGTAATAAACATCCTTTATTGATATATCGGCCATAACTTTTCAAAAAGTCCCAACAAACACCCAATTTTCTTTTAATATTCGGATAGATTATGAGTTGTAGATACGAATTCATACCTCATTTATGCTGAGTAAATGTTATAAAGTCATTGTATTGACGGTTAAAGTTGAAAATGCGAATTTTACTCAAATTTCAATCAATGTTGAAAATCGATCACAGTGTACTTTTGACCATATCTCACTTATTCTCCACCAATGTACTCCCAAATTTTGATATATCGTAGCTGATGTTCTGCTCTATTCGCAATCTATTCAGCACCATTTAATTTGTTCAATGGATCCTGATGAATTGTTGATTGGAAATAAGAGTTCAAATCTGTTACAAATTGAGGGTTAGCCAAACGTATGTTATCGACCTATAACTGCTGAAAGGAATTATGCTATGCAATTTGAGACATTTCGCATGTAGATAGGGATTTCCAGCCCATCATTTCATAAGTTAACACCAAATCGAGAAAATGCATCTTTCATTGTCATATTTACCGTTAAAGGTCAAAAAATTCAAGCATGAATACTCAATAACCACGTACGCCGCAGGACATGAAATTCAGCACACATGTATGGTATAATGAAAGGAAAATGTTCATAAGATAAGATCGGATTATGCAAATGGCATTAAGGATATGTAAATTAGGTTCAAAGGTCAAATAATTCACTGTTCAATGACAAATGCAGTGTGCAATCACTGATGTATCTTTCCCGATTTGCCATTTTCGTTAAGAGATCTAATGTTGGTCTCGCGGTATAATTTGTGACACAAGATCAAAGGGTCGTGGGTTCGAATCCAAGGCAATATTTTTTAACTTCTTTTTTTCCTTTTTTTTTCAGGGGGGGGAGGGGGGGGGGGGGAATCTATTATTATTGATATGATGATTGAGTAGTTATTTTTGGAATCATCCTTTTATCATAATAAATCCGTTATGGTATAACCTTTAATTCGTCAAAAAGTGACGAATTCAACTATCTAGTTCTTCCTAATTGTGGTGCGTCGTATATCTCAATATCAGATGAATCAATTGTCATGAATCTTCACATGATGATAGATCATTATCTAACTTAGATCTGCTAACTTTTTTAGTGACGTCACATCATTATGACGTCATCAGGACGCACATTCTTTGTAAAATATCATTATCATCAATATCTCAGGTCTGCATCATCAATTTTCATTTCAAATTTCACTAAATATTAATCAGGTCACTGTCATCTTTGTAAGCTCATGCGCGTGCAATTATAAACTCGGAGACGCGCGCGTACGCGTCTCGTCATAATGAAAAAAAAAATGTCAAAAATGTTCAAAACCCCAACACCGAGTAATGTTACTATATGTTTCAGACAATTTAAGCGTTTCAGAAATTCCGCGCGTGCGCGTCGGCGCGCGCGTATTTGCGCGCGTAACGCGAATGATAAAAAAAATTGTCGTTTTTCACATGTTTTGCATTCCTTATAGATTTCTCACACACCCTATCAATTTGAGTCATTGTTGACTCATAATAACGGAGTTACGCGCGCGTCAAAGTCAAAATTACTGCGCGCACACGCAAAATGGCAAAACATGGTAAAAACATCCTTTCTTTATTCGGCCATAACTTTTTCAAAAGTCCACAAACATCCAATTTTCTTTCAATATTCGGATAGATTATGAGTTGTAGATATGAACTTCATACCTCATTTATTGCCGAGTAAATGT
Source organism: Echinarachnius parma (assembly GCA_037951105.1). NCBI lineage: Eukaryota > Metazoa > Echinodermata > Echinoidea > Clypeasteroida > Echinarachniidae > Echinarachnius > Echinarachnius parma. The sequence continues at coordinate 590 of JBAMJV010011923.1, read as the reverse complement.
TATAAAGTCATCGTATTGACGGTTAAAAGATGAAAATGCGAATTTTAATCAATTTCTCAATCAATGTTGAAATCGATCACAGTGGACTATTGACCATATCTCGCTTTATTCTCCATCACTTTTCTCTCCAAATTTTGATATATCGTAGCTGACTAGTCCTGCTCTGATTCGCCAGCTTTTCACAACAATTCGTTTATGTTAACTGGATCCTGATGAATTGTTTGATTGTAAATAAGAGTCCAAATCTGATAAAAAATTGTGGGTTTAGCTAAAACGTATGATTATCGACCTATAACTGCTGAGAGAAATGATGCTATCGATTTGAGATTTCGCATGTAGATAGGGATTTGCAAGCCCATCATTTCATAAGTTAACACCAAATCGCGAAAATGCATATTACATTGTCATATTTACCGTTAAAAGGGCAAATAAATCAAGCATGAATCTACTCAATACACCACGTACGCCGTGGACATGAAATTCATGCACACCTTGTATGGTATAATGAAAGGAAAATGTTCATAAGATAAGATCGGATTATGAAAATGGCGTTAAGGATATGTAAATTAGGTTTCAAGAGGTCAACATAA
>JBAMJV010011922.1:0-98280 GCA_037951105.1 Echinarachnius parma | reverse complement strand
CCTTTTTGGCAACTTAAATCAAAGGTATTTGAAGGCGTCGCGGCACCAGCTTTGCCTTTGACTTTGTGCCTCGTGCCGCTGCCTCGTGCCGCTGCCTCGTGGCCTTAAAATTGAAATAGTTACTGCGAACAAGTGCATGCTATAATGCCCTTGGGAAATGGGAAATTTGTTGGCAGTATAAATAGCTTCGCACTTTATTGCGCTTGTTTGCAGTACTTTGCACTTGTTCGCGCTACTTAGTAGTCCGATGACTGTTTTCTCTACGACGTCATCAGGTATAGTGACCCTAGAAAGACTTGACCAATCATCATCCTGTGAAGTGTGTAGCCTATCACACTTATTTCCTGGGCACTGTTCATAGATTTTATCACGCTTAAATGAGAACAATGGGATCCAATGGTGACATGCATATAAACTTGACATTTTCTTGACCTCGATCCGGTGACGATAGTAATGTTGTATGATCTGCTTTGTGATTGGTTCATGTAGGTCCCCAAGTAACCCACAATGCAATTCTGTGACGTAGAGAATCCGTCGTACCGGTCTACAAAAATTGCATGTACAGTACATTCTGGCAGAGAGTTATTTGTTAAATAGATAAATGGCAGTAAGTCTACCCCCCCCCCCCCCCCCCCCCCCCTGTTGAATGGGTATCAATGACAGATCTAGATGCTAACTAACCTTGTGCTGTGGGTGTACATACCAAAAGTTTAACAGGTAAATTACACTTTTTAATACCACCACGGATTAGGTCGCAATTATATCCACACATGCCATGTCTACTAACATGATGTAGTTGAGACAAAGTAAATGGACCAGTCAGCTGGACCATGTAAACACAGAATACACATTAATAATATTTAGCAAAGCCATACCGTAACATATCTCCCTCTCTTTCTAGATATAAAATCTAACAAATCACAGAATTCTATTCTTTATTTTGAAAACTATTTTCAATATTTTGTCTTATACATTTAGTGCATTATATTTTGTTTCTCATAATTCTATTAAATAATAATATAAATATGATTAATACCGCATTTTTCCCCCCCATCCATTATAGGACTTTCCTGTGAGGGCATCTGGCTACACCCTGAGGCTAGTACGACACCTTTCAAATACAGTAAGTCATTTGACATTTTATCCATATAATCCAGGGCTTGTATTGGTGGGGGCCACTATCCTTATGCCCGGCGCAGACAGAGCCGATTCGACCCGATCCGACTAGTTTTCAGACTTATTAACTCGGTGTGCATTGCCTCAGGATTTCTGTTTTGCCAGTCAAGTGTCAGTCGTAGGTCATTCGAGGCCGATTCAACATGTTAGATCGGCTCCGACTGAGCGAATCTGACTCTTGCCTGACTGAAAACCAGTCGGATCGGGTCGAGTCTACCTTAGGTAGAGTACGTAAAACACAATTTTGAGGCGATTTTCTTGTCAGCGGATCTTTAAAATAAAACTTCTTAGTTGAAAGTTATAAAGCTAAGCATTAAAAAAGCCACATGGCCTAAACTCGATCTTAGTTGTTTGTAGAATTTATAATTTAATTTTTGGTATGCTCTTTAGACCACACCCTATCTGGTGTCACTTACACAGTTATTAACATTGATGGGTTAATTATTAACAGTGCAAGGCTGTAAAAAGCTAAAGCATGCAGGATGGGCCGGATATACACTGTTGCGTTCGTAATTAGATGTAAAAAGGAAACATCTGGCATGTCTATCACTCTGTACACTAGTACATCAATATAAACAAATATATACAAATATTATATGCTTGTATTTAAAGATAAACATGTTCAGTCAATTATAAACAACCCACATATTATATCCTTTATTTTGTGGACATTTGATTCATTTTGGTTGTAGATGAATGCAATTTGACAAAAAGGCAAAAGTATAATTAATAAATATAACACATTTTATGCTCAAATACTCAAGTGCATTATTATTTGCAAAGTATGAACACCCCCAAAATCAGCAGATTCGGTCAGCTTGGTGACTTTACAAAACTTTGACAAAGACGGTGAACCAATAACCACCATTTCTGTCTTGCGCTCATACAATGTACGCTCTATTCCCATGTTTACATTTTGATCAATTATGAACCATACATCAATACTCAACTTGATACTATTATCGTGTAGTCTAGCTATTGTCCAATCATATAACGTATTGCTGTTACATGGCTATTAATACAATCATTTCCACTTCATTTCAAATTCTTCACTCACATTCATCAATAAAATAATGTCAAATTCCATTATTAAATCTTTATAATGCATATTCTTATAGTGATATACATGTACATGTTTCACATACTTCCATACATAATACCCATTCCCTTAAAAAAAACATTTTACACAATACATTTTACTCATAATATCATAAATCATAATTCATCTTTCATAAGTATTTCATTTTCATGCTGATTCATCTTTCTATGCATATACATGTAAATACACATAAATTTGCACACTGAATTGTAAACAAGAGTCCCCTGTAAATGTGCATCTATAGAGTTCAACGCAAATCAAACTTTAGAGTGTATAATATTTTCATGCTGGCTGGCATAATACAATAAGCGTACTTGTAGGTGTATATTACTATTTTTTTGTGAATGACATCATTGAACTGGCGGAAATTGATGATCAGCCAATTCATTCCTTGAATACCTTGCAAAATATCTTCCGACCTTTGACATGGACCTTAAACAGTAAACAATACTCAAGATGACAAAATCTGTTTGTTCTATCTGACTGGGAAATTTTGTTATATTAAAGTGCTACTACGATACTTTTGAACTGTGAGATATATGTGTTTATTTAAATCAGGAAAGAGTCTTAAATTTTGGAGCACTGAGCATATTTATTTTTATTTTTAGGGGGTACATTAGTTGTTTGGGGCACATATTACATCATTTTATTAAGTTTTAACTTCATAGTTTGTCCATGTTTTTATTGTAATTGTCAAAATTATAGTTATTGATAGACATGTGCCCCCATGCCACCTTCCCCCAGTTTAGAAAAATGAAAGTATATAATCTCCTTGGGTCAATATAACATGAATATTGTATTTCTCTCTCATCTTTATAGTGGATTGGCAGACTGTTTCTGAGACCTTTGAGCTTAAGGTATTTTATCTTTTGTTTTACTGGTATTTTACATTTAAACCTATTGATGTTAATATACTGGATGAGTGGTATGGAGTATGCCCATATTTTGCTTAAAGTGTCATATGCTGCAAAACTTGATGAGATCTATGCTGAGATATTTAAAGGGATCTATTAAAATTGTCAAAATCGTCAAAACATGCCTTGTTGTAATTGGTATAACCAATATAAGCAGGGAACAGGTTCTGGTTTCCTGAATTTCTTGTTCATTAAAAATATATTTATTTTATGATTGAATTGTTCGGAGGTCTCCCTGGGAGATTGTAATTGCGATATCTCGACAACCTTTGGACCTGTATTTATCTTGAGGAGCTGATGAACTTAGATGTTGGGGTCATGAGTTCAAAGGCCAAAAATCACAGGGCAAGTATTATATTTGTAGATAATTACCTTGCCATCAAATATGAATTAAACAAAAATGTATTCAGTGCAAGTTAATCATTCAGTTATCAATTTAGGTTGTATAACTTGTAATCATGGCGAAGGCATCACTTTCGACCGCGCATGCGAATGGGAAGAAGATCACTCTAGTTTATTCCAAACTTGTATCGATTTTTTTTTTTTTAATATTATTTTTACAAATCTCAGTCTGTGTTTTGTTGTGAATGTAAAACTGACTGGATCGTCTTTTACATTTTGTTTCTTGAATTGCAGGAAGCTACGCTACAATATGCTGCAGAACTTTGTAATCGAGGATTCGCCCACCTTCGAACCTGTGATGCCGGCGGCCGAGCCCAAGACTGCAAAGAGCGCCCTCGATGTCGACCTTAGTTCCCGGATTCAGCCAGAGAGGAAGAGGGTGGAAGATTTCAGCTTTGCCTCTGTCTCAGATTACTACCATGCGTATAGGTATGTTTTAAATCTTTGATGCCTCGTCAAAGTGAATAGCAAGAAATTGGTTCTTTACAGGACATACATTTATTAAGCATCATATCAAGGGGTTGAAGCTTGCCGGGGGGGGGGGGGGTGTGTTTCACAAGATTGTATGTTCAACTTAACTCTTAAGTTGGGCCTAAGTTTTATTTGTGAAACAACCCCTGTAGATTGGTTGAAATATCATTAATTACCAACATTTAGTATGGATGGTAGATGGTAGTTTGTTGAACTGTATTTGTGTAGTGTAGACAAATATAACAAAAGAAACCTTGTGACATGATCTGCAGTATATCTTGATTGCCAAAGGTCAGATGTGGTGACCCCTCAAGATGTAGCGGAGAGTGTGATGGAGGCTGTGGAGCAGTGTAGACAAATGAAGCCCAGCATGTCACTGCATGAGATCGCATTATATAACCATGTCATGTGACTTGATACTAGCATGTCATGTGACTTGATCCTTGTATGTCATGTGACTAATTGATCCGTGTGTGTGTCATGTGACAGGTCAGGAGTGGTGACCCCTCAAGATGTAGCGGAGAGTGTGATGGAGGCTGTGGAGCAGTGTAGACAAATGAAGCCCAGTATGTCACTGATAACACAGCATGATGTCGCAGAGGTGTACAGGGTGAGAATACAGTTCATTCATTTCTTGAGGTTTACTGACAGAGAAAAGGATATATATATACTCCGCAAAAAAAGAAACTGGACACTTGTATAAGTTAAAATATTTCATATTAATGTACGATAAAGTGTACATGATCATATATCAAATTAAAGGGAATGTAGTCCTCTACATGCAGGGTATAACTTAAAGGTGTAAACGTTCATGCATGAAATGCCATGGTCAATTAACACTAGCAAGGTCTGTTTTCAAAAATAGCAAAACAATGGAGGACTGCACCATTCGACTGAAATGATAGTAAGCGTTTCACTTAAAACAAGATGAGCGGGGCAAGTAAATTATGACATTATTCAACTTTATTGTTATGAACAAACTCTGGAAATACAAATTTGTCAATAAAACAGGGTCAGGTTATGAGAGCATTATCATACTGGTCTGTATTACAGGCATGAAGCTTGTTTATTTCATGTGTCCCCTGCAATTTTAACCATAGTTACCTAGAGAAATGTCATGTTAAAGACTGCCCAAATGTTTGACCAAGGGTGACTTCAGGTTTTGAAGATCTTTGGACTACGGTATAATTCTTGAGAAGAATTTATACCATTTTCATGCTGAAATAAGGGCACAAACTGTGGTTTTTACTAAATAAAGCTTTGCCATGGAATTCCTCATTTTGTTACTTTTGGATAAAAATAACACCTACAACGTTCACAATTTGTCTTCATGTATACTCTTTATTGAGATGAAGATATAAAAGGTCACATTTGTAATGAAAAATTATGCCATCTCATGAATATAGCGTTTTACATTATATGCTTATCAACATTTATATGGTTGAGTGGATGTTGCATTTTTGCCATTTTTGAAAACAGACCTTGGTGTGGTTAATTGACTGTGACAAGTCATGCATGAATGATTTCATCTGGATTTCATGCGAATATTGAAGAGGGTAATTTTATCTTTAATTTGATATACAATATCATATATTTTATCGTTAATGAATACGAAATATTTCGTCTCATACAAGTGTCCAGTTTCTTTTTTTGCGGAGTATACAATTCACATTCTCTAAAAACCATTCAATTCCAGTTTTCAGGCAAAAGCCTGAATTCCCGCCACCTATAAATTCAGGTCCCTTTTGATTATTTTACACACACATTACTCAGGTATCATGACTCCATTTCAAAATCCTGACATGTTACATACTGGCATCCCTGCATTAAACATTTATATTTGTTATGAGTATTAACTGACATTCTGAGAAAAAAATGTGACATTGTTTATGATTCTAATATTTAATTAAGTTCTTTTATTTTGGTTGTCAATCGGCAAGATGTCGCACTCACACAAGTAAGTTTTTCCAGTTTCTCGATTGATAAACTTTGATATTTACCTCCAACTGGAAGGATGAGAATGTACATCAACTTAATGGTTTATTAATTGACTGAATGTGCTGTTTCATGCTTTTCAGATGGCTAAAGAGTCGACCGAGAGAATCACCAGCAAGAAACCTCTGTCTGTCTTTGATGGAGTACCAGTCGTTGTCAAGGAGGAGCTAGCTGTTGTAAGTGTTTAGAAAAACATTTTATATTGCTCATAAATATTGTAATTTCCATAGTAAGAATTAACTGGCCTTAGGCCAGTCGGCCTGTGTTAGTGTCTAGCCCTGCTATAGAATACAATCAGCCCAAGCAATCAAGTCCCCAAGTAGGGATAGTTGAGTGTAGCCTTAGCTACCGTATTTACCGACGTAATCGCCACATCCGCGTAAACGCCGCATGCGGACTTTGAGCATTGCAATTGAAAAAAAAAAGTGTGAGAAAAGTGCGCTAGGAAAACTGGCAAAAAAAAAAAGCGGGAATTTAATGGTTTTCCAAATTTTTCTCCTCATCTTGATATATTTCTTTAACAATATTTACAAAAATATAGCTAAAAAATATTCAGAATTACCTTAGTTTCGAGCAAAAATATAGTTTTCCTAAATAGGAACGAGAACTCTAGCGCTACATGTATTACGATATTGCCAGCGCAGCTGGCTTACGCATGTACATGTACAAATATTTACGTACGTAAACATTTGTACTTCGAGTCAATCGCGTACGCGGCGCTCTGCTGTCTTTGCCAAAACCATTTAGTATATTGTACATTATCTTTATCATGCGATCATCCATAACATAACACACGTACCTAGCTAGATCGATGGCAGGCAAGCGCGGCGCTGGCAGTGCATTTGTTTTGTCACTTGGAAGTTAAAAACGGATTTAGCAAATATCGGCAAAAAAAAGGTGAGAAACCATTCTAGGCCAGGGTAAACGTAGACACAATACAGTGCAATACAACCAATAGTCCCACACCTGCTGAAATGTGTTGTTTTGAGGCCAGTCAAGAGTGACTACGCCAGTCACCGCGTATGCGCCGCACCCCAACTTTGCTTTGTTTTTTCGAGGAAAAAGTATGCGGCGATTACGCCGGTAAATACGGTACCCATTAAAACAACCCTAGTTAGCAACTAGAAGATCTTGTGTTTAATTCTTAGCCACGTCATCCAAAATGGATGGAGCATGAAACTAAGCTTGCGAGGTTTTATGAATATGGGCCAAGTTTGTCATCGATAATGTATTCAGAGTGCTCTTAATGTAGATAGTAGAAAAGATGGACAATATGTTTCACTTTTAGTCATATATCTATCATATTTTGATGAATTACATTTAATAATACAATTGTATGCCCCCAAACCCTTCTCTCCCCTACCTCTCCCCTCTCTACCCCCTCCCTCCCCCTCTTTCCCTCACACTTTCCCCTCTATCTGCCCATCTCTCTTCCCATGTCTAATCTACCCCAGTGCCCCTCACTTATCCCCTCTTCCCCTCTTTCTTGATCCCTTTCTCCCCCCCCCCCCTTTCCAAACTATTCTCTTAACCCTTTGGTTACGGGAACCAGGTGGGCTTTGTACAAAGTCTACGGGGATTTCAGAATCTTGTAGACTTCTTATCAATGTCGGTGTTTCAATTCCAGGTTTAAATTCTTGAAAATGATGAGCTGCCTATCAAGTTATCAATGAAGGTGAAGGAGAAATTGTTCTTATGTGCCATTTTCACCAAATGCACTTTTTGCACCAATAATAATTATAATAGGGTGTTCAGAGTGATGACGTAGTGAGTTCACATTGCGCGAGTGAGAGCGAAAGTGTGTAGTAATCTGTGTGTGTCTTTCGATTACTACGTAAACTCCGTAGCCACACACAACTTCGCACTCGAAATCACGGAACGGTGCGACGGCACCGGAATATCGTACTTTTCGGAAAACATCGCTAAAACTTCTCCTCCTTTCTCCTCTCTTCCGGGCTTTATCTTTCTTGAAAAAAAATATCCGAATATACCCGATTGAAGCCGACAAAGTGCCCTTCATGCCGATGTAAGCTAAGTTTTTGTAGCTCAAAGAGAATTGACAAAAAAATGCCATAACGTTTTAAAAGCTACGATTACATCATTTTCCCGTAATCTGCACCCAACTTAGCTTAGTAAGTGGGCAATTCCACGAAAAATGTCACCCAAGGATGGAAAAATGAAACTCATGGGACAGCCTTGTTAACTACTGGATAGTAATAAGGAAGGACCATATTTTGATGAATAAAGGAAAAAAGTTTGAAATTCAATGCAGAATATTTTTTTTTTGGGTCATTGAAGTTGGGACAAAAATTGTATGTATTACCCCCAAAAATGATGAAATTTGCATCCGTTGTTTGTGAAATAAAATTTAAAAATATGGATCACTTTAGAACAATAATTCTACTTCTAATGTCTTGTTTATGCTTTGTTTTAACATCATAGAAAAGGAAATTGTGTAAAAATCTTTACTTTTTGAAAACTGTTATTGGATAAAATCTTGATTCTTACAACATTGATGTGTAATGTCCGTGACGTTTTATATATAAAAGTTTTTGTAGAAGCAGAAGTCCTAATTCAATTTAATTCAAAATTCATTTGCAAAGCTAGAATGTTATATCATAAAGTATATCAAGAGCATTTACTAAAATATTTGATGGCTTGTCCAGAATGGCGTCACGGACATTACGTCACGGCTGCGTCACGGACATTACATACACAGTGAAAAGTATAAAAAAGCAGAGCAAAAAAATATCAAGCATTATTTTCTTATGTAAATGTCTTACTTAAGCCAAGAAATAAGATAATCCCAAGTAACAGGGGGACTACTACCTTCCTGGTTCAAGTTTTAATAAATTGTATCGTTAATCAGATAGTGAACTTTGAGTCAGTACTCTGAACTATTTATAAAACTAAATTCCTTGCTTAATTTGAACATGCATGTCTCAATAATCAATAAAGACTTGGCTATAACTTACTGGGAGGAGAAAGAGATGGTTAAATCTCATATAGTATGATCAAATTGCAAAAATTATACTCTTAGTCCATGATTTTCCATGTGTTATGCCCATGATGTACACAACTTTTTTTAGATTTTACAATTTTTTGGCACAAAACAGCATTGTACCTCATTAAAAATGTATAATATTTGTTTTAATAGTTGAACATTTGGTTTACTGCACATTCTGTTGAAAAATTTCAAATTTTACAATAATTTTGGAAAAAATTATTAATATTTTTAAAATAATTTTTTGCTAATTGAAAAAAAATTGAAATATAATTTTTGTTCTCAAAACTGTTTGATAACATATCAAATGTACAATTAAAAAAGTGTCATGCACAATGGAGCATTTTTTCCGGGTTATTTCTGAGTTTAGAAAAAGTGGACAAAAGTGTAATGTCCGTGACGCTGAAAATGTAATGTCCGTGACGCAACGTTTTGTTGTCTAGATCACATATGCCTGGCCCGTTTCCCCCAAAACAACTTGGATTCAATTCATCATTGCCTTGTCTATAATTAAATACCTAAATCACCTTTGTGAGGTCTCAGAACTCACAGACTTTTGCAAAGATGTATATGGATGCAAAAAGTCATGTCCAAAAGATGTAATGTCCGTGACGGCGCACATTTCGCAGAATTACTCAGTAACGAATTGGATAAATGTTCTGAAACTTTTTTTGCATACTTAACTAGGATATTGTTTTGTAATCAAAATAAAAGTTAGACATTAGTTAGAGGTATGAATTAGTAGTGGCATTGGAAAGTCATGAAAATTCTCTGATTTGTAATGTCCGTGACGCTGGAGTTGCCCAAGTATGAAAATATAAAGTCTGCTTATTCCGAAAATGTATTGGTTGTCGATATTTTATCAAATTTGAAGACCGGAAAATACAATTAGTAAGGCCCGATTCTTTAAAAAATCGATCGAATTTGATCTCCGCCGTGAGCTGGCTTTGAAAGGACCGCTCGGTTTGACATCGGACCTATGGGCAACTACATTTCTGACGTAGGGGTGTTAATGTTATCTATCGCGGAAGAAGCGAACATAGTTAAACAAAATCGAGGGTCTTTGACGTAATTTAATTGATTGGTAATCATAGAAATAATATTTTAAACTATATTTCAAAGCTCTAATGTAAAATAATGACAAAAACAACCCCAAAATAAAGTATAATTATTACCTTATGTCCAAGAAGTTATGGTACATTCCGGACCAACATGTGTAAATTCAGTATGATTTCGACAGAATATTATCGAGTCAAACTCAGTATTTTTTTAGTTTGTGAATATTTTGTAGGACTAAGACATCAGGGTACGTATTAAAATTGTAATCAAACTATTTTCCAATGTATGAACATCGCAAATAATACGATTTTAGGGGCTAAAACTCGATAATAGTTTCGATTTTGACGTGATCCCCGTCTAGAAAATCCCAGTCCCGTACGTTAATTATTGTGTCGGTGAATATGAATGTGAATTTGTCGGCTATTTCTTCTTCTTCTTCGTTCAATAAAGTGTAGCTTTAGACTGGAATATTACGCATTTACTGGATAATAAAGAAATGCTTAGGGCTTGAATATTTATTTTTCTTGTCCTTGATACTAATTTTTTAATAAATCGTATGCAGAAAAAGTAAAGGGATTTGTAACTAATACAAATAATGTCTTCCTTTTTTGGCGTTGCCATGCTACGCAACTGAAGTATAGATTTGTGTCGTAAGTTTGCGTCATGAATTTTGACTTTTGAAGTGTGTCAGTCACGCTGACTTGCAAACAAGTTGTGTATAATTCTTCAAAATATGGTTTAGAAAACTTGAGATGGGTTTTTTGTTTGTACTTTGTTCACAAAGTTTAGATCGCCAATTTTATTTTTCTTATAAAAAAACAATTTGTTCTGATTTTATGAATCTTTAGATGTTGGACACTGAGCTGCGAACATGAAGATGATGAGGCAGAGCAGAGGAAATGTTAATCAGAAACAGTTATTTTTGATGCAACACGTAAGAGAGAGGACAAATCGACATGAAATAATAGTCTTGAAGGACAAGGCATCGAGAAGACATCCCATTAATCTGTCATGAAGAAAGACGATGCACCTCCCCTCTTTTCATTTGATGGGAAACAACCAAAATATCAAAACAAATGTATTGCGATTTAATCAAGCATGTCAAAACACTTTCAACAAATAAACAATCTGTTATAAAAGTTCAGTAAAATAATTCTTAAGAATGATGAATATAAAACTAGATTTTGAAGGGGGGACAAATCAAAGCAACATTTGCAATTAAATAAGAAAAGAATTATGAAGTGAAACAAGAACAATTAAATATGCAACAGTGAATAAGAAAATGAACAAAAGAACAACCAATGAATCAAGGAAAACGTTGACACAATCCTTGTAATTATTAAACATTAAAATAGATGTAACAAAAAGGTCATAAAAAGATGACGAAAACATGCATAAAGAAAAATTGTTGCATTAAATTTGACGGTTTTATATTATATAAGATGTCTGTTTGTGTGGGTTTCTTGTGTGTGTGTGTGTGTTCATGTGTCACTGCCACTATAAATAAGTATACTCCTGTGTGAATGTTGTTGAAGTCTGATAATCATAATAAAATTTAAGAAGACAAAACCGTTAGAAATATGAATGTTAGTTGAGACCAAACAATAACAGACAAAGAAAAACAATATAAAACAAAGAAAAACAATTTAAATCAAAGAAAAAAACATCATAGAACAAAAGAAATACATTCAAACCACTTGTTCTTGAGTCATATTAACTTGATTACCTGTTTGATATCCAAGAAGTAAAAGAAAAAAATAATACATGATTTATAAAACATTATTTTGTGTATGTTACGCAAAAACAATACAATACATTAGCAAATCATAAAACAAAGAAAAACATAAGATGGGTAACTATTTAGTAATCAATTACATAATATACTTAAATCTATGATATTACTACTTGATTGGCAAAAACTGAGTGCATTTGGCCCATTCCATTCATGAGATATGAACATTTATGTTTATTACGCATAAATTTGCATATTTAATATGTTATTATTTGGTAACAAAATATGTATAGCAATCAGAACTGTTTTGCCAACATCCATGCAAAATTTCATTGTAATTAGAATTTGCATCCCAGAGATATTCACATATGTTTCAAACATGATTATGCCAGATCCCTATGCAAAGAGTACCCAAACGGTGCCATCTGTAAAACAATAGAAATAAAAGATTTTATCACATAACCAATGTGGAAATTTTCCCTAAAAAATAATTCTTTAAAAAATCATAACTCTTGAACACTTCGACCGATTTTCAAAATTTCAACTGTATTATGCTTCTAAAATCAGACTTAATCAATTTGTGAAAGAAATTAAACCTTGCCTATGAAAGAAAAAAATCACCTGAACACCCTAATTATAAATAATAATAATAATGGTTATTTATATATAGTGCTATTCCAGTGAGGATCGTAGTGCTTTACAATATTATTATTACCCTGGTCGACGGATACGCACTGCAATCATTCCTGTACACAAAGTGCACATTTTCCACTCCCTAGGGAGTATTCCAACCAGTCGCCTGTTAGGAGCACACAGTGCTAAAGGAACCAGGTTCCCATCCTTCCGGGTCCCCATTTATACACCTGGGCAAAGAGAAGCAATAGCGGATTAATTGTCTTGCTGGAGGACAAACGCACTGGCAATACGCTGGATTCGTACTAGGGATCCTACTCATTGGAGAGCGCACGCTCTACTAATCTTGCCACACCATGTCCATGATACCGTGGATATCATAATGTAACCCATGACGATAAAGTGATCAAGTACCTTCATAATATTTGTACAGAAGTGATATTTGAGACTTCTGTCATATACCAATATTATATGATTCTTCTAAGTGATGTGTGAACGTTTCATGGAAAAAGAATGCTGTTTACCTAGTGAAAAAAATAAACATTTATGGCTGATTTTATCACCTACCGCCCATTGATATTGACTGCAATGAAAAGCGTTCAGTAACGCTTTTCACTCGAACATAGATATCTCCATAATTAGGGAGATATTTGACAAATGTAATTGTTCTTCTCTTACCATTAACCAAACAACATGGTGCAAAAGAAAAGTGATTTTGATTGAAATTGACAAAGTTATATAATGGATCACTTTAATCATATTATAGTTTTATTCTTTGTATTAAAATGTGCGGCAAAACAAAACTTAGCTCTTAAAAACGTGCACCCAATTGCTCACACTTCTTTGAAATATAGCACAGTACTCCATTTGCATACTGACACACAATACATAAATTAATGATAAATTTAGCCATTTGACAGCTTTCATCCTAATTTGTCTGTATAAAGTGCTATCATGTATTTCTTAAATGTTTTCATTTGTTATATATTAACTTGCAATTAGATTATGCCCTCCTCTATTATTTGTATTATATATTTTGTAAATTTTGTAAATTACATATTTGTCAGCAGATTGAAGGCTGAATTTCTGTTCTGAAATTCTTAAAATTCTGAATATGTGAAAATCTATCTTATCTATCTATCTGTCTGTCTGTCTGTCTGTCCCTCTGTCTGTCCGTCCGTCTGTCCGTCCATCCATCTATTTATTGATCTAAATGTTATATCAATTAAAATAATAATTCTGAGGTACTGTGGCAAGTTGTCTGTGTTCTAAAAGGGACATTCTCTGTTCTAGGTTACAAAGATCATGATGATAATGCGATTAAAGAGATAGTTGAGTTTTGGTAGAGAGGGCGTTACACATATTAATTTTTTGGTGAGATAATGAAAAACTGAGTGTAAAATTTGAAAGAGCATAATGTTTTAGTGACAGAATAAACTTTATTTGATCAAAATCGGTTCAGAAACGGCTGAAATATCCATAAACGTAACCATTTGTAATAAATGTGGGGCCCAACAAATATTAGCTTATTTTGAACCAAACGTTACAAATTTGTTTTAAATGCTTCCTCTTTTTAAAATTGTTTAAAAGAGTTTTTAAAAGTTGTTGATTATCTCTCTATCTAATCACTATTTTTACGAACCTTCACATGGACAATATTTTATTATGCCTCCGCCAACGAAGTGGCCGGAGGCATTATGTTTTCGGGTTGTCCGTCCGTCCGTCCGTACGTACGTACGTCCATACGTACGTCCCGTTTTCGTTCTCGCGATATCTCAAGAACCGGTTGACGGATCAATTTCAAACTTGGTATGAGTGTACATATTGGGGTGACAATGATCTGATTAGATTTTGGGGTTCATGAGGTCAAAGGTCAAGGTCACAGGACTCGATATATGTGCAAAAATGCCTTGTTCTCGCGATATCTCTAGAACTGGTTGATGGATCAATTTCAAACTTGGTATGAGTGTACATATTGCGGTGACAAAGATCTGATTCGATTTTGGGGTTCATGAGGTCAAGGTCACAGGACTCAATATATGTTAAAAAATGCCTCGTTCTCGCGATATCTCTAGAACCGGTTGACATATCAAATTCAAACTTGGTATGAGCGTATATATTGGGGAGACAATGATCTGATTCGATTTTGGGGTTCATGAGGTCAAAGGTCAAGGTCACAGGACTCAATATATGTGCAAAAATGCCTTGTTCTCGCGATATCTCTAGAACTGGTTGATGGTTCAATTTCAAACTTGGTATGAGTGTACATATTGCGGTGACAATGATCTGATTAGATTTTGGGGTTCATGATGTGAAAGGTCAAGGTCGCAGGACTCTATATACATGTATGTGCAAAAAAGCATCCTTCTCGCAATATCTCAAGAACTGTTTGACGGATCAATTTCAAACTTGGAATGAGTTAGATACACATCGGGGTGGCAATGATTGGATTAGATTTGGGGGTCATGAGGTCAAAGGTCAAGGTCACATGACTCAATATATATGCAAAAATGGCTTGTAATGGCAAAATCTTAAGAACTGAATCTCAGATTTCAATCTAAATTGGTACCTGAATTTTTCTTGGGAGCAAATGTAGCCATCAAAGTTTGGGTTCTATGGGCAAGGTCACAGAACTCAAAATGTATATATGAAAAAAAAAAAAAATTCAGTGCACGTTATTTTGGGCTTGATATTAAAAATCGCGTCATAGCGGATGCATAATTTTCAACTGCGCGCAGTCCATCTAGTTTTAAATGGTTTAAACCAATGTGTTTTTAGAGAGCGCCATCTTTAGTTTTAACGCCTCTGTTTGAATAATAAAAAGGCTTTTTACTCAGTCGTTTGTGATTTTGAATTCATTTCAAGCATGGTATAGTTATAACTATTCGTTTGTAAGGTAATGGTGCAGGTTTGATTACTAAAATTCAGTTTGACCAAAACTGGACTCTCTTTACCAGAACTCAACTATCCCTTTAAAGGCTGCCCTCAGGAATGGTGGACAAAACTGCAAATAAAGGCAGCTAGTAATCAATTAATTTATGCTGCATTCTTATATGTAATTTCTCAATTCTAGGTGCCCTATCACTTGCGAGCTGGGACATCTTTCCTGGGGCGTGACCCTGCAACGGAGGACGCTATCATCGTTTCCAAGCTACGCCAGGGAGGAGCGGTCATTATCGGTGTCGCAAACATGCATGAACTCGGATTGGGAGTCCTGGGAATAAATGGCACACCGTGAGTAAAAGTCCCTTCTGTAAAAATGCACGCAAAGTGTCTCTACGTTTTCCGTTCGTTTACTTCGTGAGACAAGTGATTATCTTCTGCATTATAGTTATACTTCATCCGCGATGAATAATATCTTCCATAAAACAGTAACTACATGTATTTTTCACTGAAGTAAATACTTTGTTTTTATGTCTCCAGGTCAAAGTCTGCTCGTAATCCGTACAACCCTCAGCATTTCACTGGAGGCAGCTCTGCCGGATCGGCTGCATGTCTAGCTGCAGGCAAGTCTTACCTTAAAGTAATCTAGTAACATTGTAAAAATTTACAAAACTTTAATAATTAGAACTCTAGCAATTCTCACACGCCTTGTCGTAGTTGTAAAGTTCTACCAATAGAAACTTGGAACAGGTTTTGGTTTTCTGACTTTCGGTTTTCTGAGCTCTGCCCGCTCAGCTGCATGTCTTGTGCTGCTGATACAATTACTAACTCTTTTTTGAAAAAAGGAGAAAAAAAAACAGATGCAGAAAAAAAGTCGTTTTGTATGTCTTGGTGCTGTTGATCATATGAAAATGTCTTTGGCCGTTGGAAATGTTTGAGGAGTTCAAAATGAGGTTCTATGCTTTTCAAGATAAGTTGCTGTCCCCCTTTCCATTATGTTAGTGATAACACCATCATGTCATTTGACCTTGGTGACCTTGGTGACCTGTGTGACCTTTATACAGGGTTCATTGGGTGATGGAAAGTTGTGGAATTTAATTTTATCTGCATTTCTTCAGCACTGAAATACAAATAAAGATGTGAGAAATTATTTTGTTGCAAAAAGTACTGAAAGAAGTCATAAGTACCTGGGTCATGTACCATGGTGAATATAGTCCTGGAAAATCATAGCATTGCTGTAAAGCTTACGGCAATTCTATGAATTTTCTAAGACTATTTACCATGGTACACTACATGACCAAGGTACAGTCAAACCTGTCTTAGGGGCCACCTGTCTATAGCAGCCAACCTGCCTATAGTGGCCACTCAAAGTGATCCCTTGCAGAGAAAAACAGTGTAATTGTACCTGTCTATAGAGGTCACCTGTCTACAGTGGCCACATTTCTTGTCTCCCATGGGTGGCCACTATAGACAGGTTTGACTGTACATTGACTTGTTTCAGTACTTTTTGCAACAAAATTGTCATGAAAGACATAGATTTTGACTCGAGAATTAGTTCCAACAGTAATTGGGACCAAATAGACAGTAAGGGGAGGGCCAATGTCGAAAAAAGTGACTTTAGGTTGCCAGATCTCCACAACAAGTTTAAACCGATTCTAATTGCAAGTATTTTCAATAAGGCAACATAATTCAGAGGTCTACCTCAACATTTTTGTTGCGAACACCTCCAAATCCAAGATGGCGTCCAAAAAGGCAGCCGTTTTGTATTGCTATAGATAATTAGCGAGATTTCCCAAACGACACCTTATATCAAGATTATTCTTCAATCATATTATAGACAATTAAATTTTCTATAATCTGATACCAAACACCGTAACGTTCAGGATATGTATCACGGTCATTTTTATCCCCAAACTCAAATTTTATGCATTTTCCCCCAAAAATATGAAATTATTGATTTACATAATTACGTATAAATCAATAATTATATTAGCAGTCATTCTAATACTTTTCAAGAAACTGCCCAATTATATTGAAAATACTCTCTGAAAATTTCAAGTGTATACCGTATCTGAAAAAAAAGTTATAGTACTTTGAAGTCAGCATTAGCTACCCACAAAATGGGTAGTTTTGCATGATTTCTCATGCTATACACAAACATGTGTAATCTTAATAAGAGGATTTGTATACCAAATGATTGCATCAATCTTGGGACACCTTCAGTTCCAGTTATGAACAAATACAAAAAGAAACACAATTTCTTGTAATATGATGAATATATCACTATCATTATGTAGTCCACGTAGATGTTGTGTCTGTCCTGTATTTGTTTAACTGCATTTATCATAAATCAAACGCTATAACAATAAACTTAATTCCACTCCACATGGAGCATTCCAGTCAGCTGCATACTGACGCGCATGCCATGCATATTGCGAATTCGAATCATACTGGGTGTCTATGATGTATTTAAAACAGTATCACGATCATGCTCATTTTCTTTAATAAGTTTCTTACTCTAGGACTGAAGTACACAATATTCGGGACATACTGTAATATGTGCAGAGCGTATCTAGCTTCGAACACCATCTTGATCGCGAGGAACGCACCCTTCATGCCCCTCATATCTTATTACATGTACCTGGAGACCATAAAGGTCTATACAATGTGTCTGGCTCAGTATTAAAACAAAACAAACTCAATTGCTAAACTAATATGCACAACACCGAAAAGCCTCAGCAAGCCGAATGTTTATTTTTTGTGCACTACACTGTACTCGTGTAACCATGGTAACAACAGCCGATTATGGACAAAGATATACCAAATCAACCAATATTTACTTTAAAAACCTAAAACTAGCAGCTATAGGGTGTTATTTCACATGTGATTTGTTTTCCTCAATGTTCACGCGAAAATTAGTATGCATAATGCGGCTTGTAGTAGCCAGATATATGATTTATTATATTTCTATTGTTGTTGTTACTACGGTTACAAATGTACATGGTGGTAAAAAAAGTTACCCTAAGATAAACCTAATAGCCTATTCAAAGTGTTTTCCGAACCCTGAAAAAGTCTAGCTAACTGTGGTGTTCCAAATAATAATCATGTTAAAAACATAATTATCAAGATAACTGTAAATGACGAGCGCCTCCCATTCGAATATTCGATTTATTATTGCAGTGAAATTACTGATACACTATTTTCGTGTACTATTGCAAACCGATGGCGGCATATTTATGACATAAACAAAGAAAACAGAAAGTTTTGCTAAAAAGGGTATCAACAATATGTCATTATTTAGGAGAAATTCCTGAATAAAGTCCGTAAACAAGAATTACATTTATTGGGGAACCCTGTATAGTGTTCAAAATCGTACAAATTTGCTGTATGTGTCGATATCAAATGCTGAGTTCCAAGAACTATAACTTTTTGTTCAGATATAATATAAACTTGAAATTTTTTGAGATTATTGTTGATATAACTGGACAGTTTTTCGAAAAGTATTAATTCAACTGCTAATGCAATTATCAATATATGCCGAATTATGTAAATCAATAATTTTATATTTTGGGGGGAAAATGCCTAAAATTTTAGTTTGGGGCTAAAAATGACCGTGTAACATATTCTGAAACCCATTGTGTTTGGTATCAGATTATAGGACATTTGATTGTCTTCAATATGACTGCAAAATCATGCTTATTCCAGGTGTTGTTTGTGAAATCTTGCCAATAATCTATAGCAAGTCAAAACGGCTACTTTTTTGGACGCCATCTTGGATTTGAAGGTGTTCGCAACAAATTTGTTGAGGTAGACCTCCGAATTAATTTGTCTCACTAAAAATACTTGCAAATAAAATTGGTTTAAACTTGTTGTGGAGATCTGGCAACCTAAGTCCTTAAGGAAGCCACTTTTTCAATGTTGGCCCTCCCCTTAAGGTTTAAAAGTTTTTACAACCAAATATCAATTTTTTATTTTTTTAAAATAAATATGTGATCTTTACAGAAAGGTTTAATAGTTTGTATATTTCACAACCAAATATCATAGCTCTGTGCCCCATATGTATAGTGAGTGATAGTGGTGTATCAATAAGGCATCTTGTCAGTAATATAATCTGTTCCTTATTTATTAAGTTGTTGGTGGTATTTGTAAACAGATTTAATGGTTTTATATTTCACAACCAAATCCCTCAGGTCTTTGCCCCATAGCGATAGGAAGCGACGGTGGTGGATCGATACGCATTCCATCGGCCCTCTGCGGCACTGTGGGACTCAAGCCGACACACGGCCGTGTGACACGCTACGGCTGCCTTGGACTCTGCAGAACTGTATCGGTCGTTGGTCCGATGGCGACGTGTGTTCAAGACACGGCAATGCTCTTAGGTAAGAGAACTTGAATGTAAATAACATGACATTGAACACCAGATTATAATCACGTTAAGAGTTATGCAGTTTACATTTGATGTTTCCCTGAGAATGTGAGATTTATGTGGACATTGGCTGCCTGACATACTTTTTCAGCTGTGTTCAAGACTCTGCAATTGTTTTCGGTAAGAGGACATCTCTTTGCACAGAGTATCTCTCTGGGGAGGACCCCCTGGACTCTGCCACCTGGCATCAGCCACCCCTGACCTTGACAGACCTTCAGCCAAAGAACCTTGTCGGGCCTGCGAATCGGCATCGACTCGACACTTCCAGCATGCCAATCCTGAGGCGTTTGCTGAGTGCGAGAAGGTGCAGTTATCTATAATAATTGTACAATTCACAGCATAAGCCTTGTGTGTCTTTTCCCCAGAATATCTCGCTGGAGAGGACCCCCTGGACTCTGCCACCTGGCATCAGCCACCCCTGACCTTGACAGACCTTCAACCCAAGAACCTGTCGGGCCTGCGGATCGGCATCGACTGGAGACACTTCCGACACGCCAACCCCGAGGTGGTTGCCGAGTGTGAGAAGGCCGTCGGTTACCTGGAGGAGCAGGGGGCGGAGCTTGTCGGGATCCACATCCCGGAGTTTGAAGAGATGCGGATAGCGCACCTGGTCCTGATCAGCACGGAGATGTGCGCTAGTCTTCAGGAAGCCTATAAGGACAATCTCTATGAACTGGTCAGTTGTGGAATCTTTGTATATACATATATTACAGTATGTAAGGATGTAATTTATATGTGGTCTTGGTATTCTCTATATGAGATGTACTCACTCTGGTCTTCAAGAAGCCTATAAAGACAATCTCTATGAACTGGTCAGTTCTGGTATTTTTAAATATACATAACTCTATCCTTTCTAAAGAGGTAATTTACAAGGTGTCTTGATATTCTCTATATGAGATGTGCTCGGGTCTTCAGAAAGCCTATAAGGACAATATGTATGATCTGGGCCCCGTTGCAGAAAGAGATACAATCGATTGTGAGTTACAATTGATCGTATTAAAGTCAGGAAATGTGCGCGTTTCTCTTTCTGCAACGGGGCCCTAGTCAGTTGTGGCATGTTTGTACATAACATATATTACGGTATGAAAGTATTAAGCAGCGATGAATTCACATTGATAATAGAACTTCTTGAATTCATGAATAGAACTTCTTCCTTTCTAAAGATTTAATTTATATAAGATATTATATTAAATGTTAACACTTTCTTAGCAATATTTTGTCCATAGAGCTTCATCAATCAGGTTAAATACATTCATTGACATTTTCCACCAAGATGTGCCCACTGTATGAGTTAAAGAACAGATATTCTAATGCAATTGCATAGAGCATCCATTGTGTTAGTCTTGCTGTGGGCATGTCCTGGAGGCGCGTTTCCGTTTTACACCCTGGCCTAGGCAATTTCACCAAAGCGTGCCTAAAACGCGCTGGTAAGCCAAGACTACAGCCTGCTATACATGTATGTGACTAGCGCCTGCTGTGTGCGATACAATTTATAGCTATGCATCAAAAGCCTAGCCATGTTATCAATAAAATCGTAGTTGACACACCATGATGACGTGAGTGTATTGATATACGCCTAGATGAATATTCCTAGTCTCATCGTCGTGGTCATAGTCCGCATCGAGATCAGCCACTAATTAATGGTCACCCCCGCCCTTGGACTTGTCTTAGCTAGATCGATATCACAGAGTTGCAGAGTTGATGCATAGAAATTGTATCCCATACAGCAGGCGCTAGTCTTGGCTTACCAGCGCGTTTTAGGCACGCTTTGGTGAAATTGCCTAGGCCAGGGTGTAAAACGGAAACGCGCGTCCTGGGGGGGGGGGGGGGGGGGGTATTCTGAAGTTAAAATTTATTTTATCTGTACATCTTATGTACTTCACGCAAATGCGTTTTAGCAAATCGCTATTCCGTAAGTACAGTGTAATATTTTAGTGATGTAGATTGACGTAGATAAAATACATTTTAACTTGAAATCATTTTCAGAATACATCCCCTGGTTTTCTCCTATGGCCACCACTGCATCCGCTGTGGAGTACATCAATGCCAACAAGCAGCGGACCAGTACAATTCACTTCATAATGGAGTTCTTGAAATATAAATACAAATCTGTTTTATATTGATGACAAGATAATACGGGAATGTTCTTGTTAAAAAAAAAAAAATCTTTTTTTCCATGTTTGTATAGGCAGCAGACACATCCCTTATCCTAGGTATGGCCTCCACTGCATCCCCTGTGGAGTACATCAATGCCAACAAGCAGCGAACCAGAACAGAACCAGAACACACTTCATGAAGGATATGATGAAATATACAGATATATGTATTTGCTGTTGATGACGTGATGATATCAGGATATTATTCTTGTTACTTGATACAATCTCTAATTTCTCCCATGCGTGTAGGCAGCTGATACATCCCTTCTCCTAGGTATGGCCACCACCGCATCCGCTGTGGAGTACATCAATGCCAACAAGCAGCGAACAAGAACTCATTTGATGATGGAGATCTTGAAATATAGCTGCTGAGGACAAGATGATATGACAAATGTCTTGTTTCTTTATACCAACTTTAATATCTCCCATGTGTGTAGGCAGCTGATACATCCCTTCTCCTAGGTATGGCCACCACCGCATCCGCTGTGGAGTACATCAACGCCAACAAGCAGCGAACAAGAACTCACTCGATGATGAAGACCTTGAAATAAAGCTGCTGATGACAAGATGAAATGAAAAATGTCTTGTTCCTTGATACCAACTTTAATATCTCCCATGTGTGTAGGCAGCTGATACATCACTTCTCCTAGGTATGGCCACCACCGCATCCGCTGTGGAGTACATCAATGCCAACAAGCAGCGAACCAGTACAATTCACTTCATAATGGAGTTCTTGAAATATAAATACAAATCTGTTTTATATTGATGACAAGATAATACGGGAATGTTCTTGTTCAAAAAAAAAAAATTCTTTTTTTCCATGTTTGTATAGGCAGCAGACACATCCCTTATCCTAGGTATGGCCTCCACTGCATCCCCTGTGGAGTACATCAATGCCAACAAGCAGCGAACCAGAACAGAACCAGAATACACTTCATGAAGGATATGATGAAATATACAGATATATGTATTTGCTGTTGATGACGTGATGATATCAGGATATTATTCTTGTTACTTGATACAATCTCTAATTTCTCCCATGCGTGTAGGCAGCTGATACATCCCTTCTCCTAGGTATGGCCACCACCGCATCCGCTGTGGAGTACATCAATGCCAACAAGCAGCGAACAAGAACTCATTTGATGATGGAGATCTTGAAATATAGCTGCTGAGGACAAGATGATATGACAAATGTCTTGTTTCTTTATACCAACTTTAATATCTCCCATGTGTGTAGGCAGCTGATACATCCCTTCTCCTAGGTATGGCCACCACCGCATCCGCTGTGGAGTACATCAACGCCAACAAGCAGCGAACAAGAACTCACTCGATGATGAAGACCTTGAAATAAAGCTGCTGATGACAAGATGAAATGAAAAATGTCTTGTTCCTTGATACCAACTTTAATATCTCCCATGTGTGTAGGCAGCTGATACATCACTTCTCCTAGGTATGGCCACCACCGCATCCGCTGTGGAGTACATCAATGCCAACAAGCAGCGAACAAGGACAATCCACTTTGTGAAGGAGATCTTCAAACAAGCGGACGTCATTGTATGTCCAAGTAAGTGCAGTCCAACCTGTGTTTAGTGACCACCCAAGGGAAACAAGAAATGTGGCCACTGTAGACGGGTGACATCTATAATAGATGGGTTCTATAAAACATTTGGTGGCCTCATGTTGGCTGCTATAGACAGGTGGCCACTAAGACAGGTTTTACTAATTGAAACGGCAGGGCGAGATCATCATGCCTTATCAAGCAAGCACACAAATCTTGCGCACCTCCCCTTTATCCCATGGCCGTTTTTTTTGAGGGATTTAGGGTTAAATGTGTCGAGAAAATCCCCCCCCCCCCCCCCCAAAGCTGATTTTTAAAAATCCCTTGTTTTTTAAAGCAAATTTTCTTGGGTGAATCTTGCAGAAAGAGATACAATTAATTGTAACTTACAATCGATTATAAGTCAGAGCATGTGTTCTAAATGTGGAAACATTTTCTGACTTACAATTAATTGTAACTTAAAAATCGATTTTATCTATTTCTGCAACGGGGCCCAGATGAAGTAAAACCTGTGGAATAGAGATTGCAATACAAAGGGAGACAAGAAACGAGGCCTTAGGAGATGGATGGCCTCTATAGACAGGTTCCAAACCATCTGCAGGGGATTGATGACCAATATAGACAGGATGGCTGCTTTAGCCCATCAGTGCCTAAGGCCCGACATATTTGTGGTTTGGTAGTCCTACACTTAAAACAAGAAGAAGACTAGTTATGTGAAGTGTACAGGAAGAAAGAGCATAAATTCCTCTATTTTTAGAGCCCTATTTTGTTATTCTACCTGCTTTAGTTATTTTGTAATGATTTTTATTATTGCGTAAATCACTATAATTTAGAAAAATCCTTAAATTGGCAACACATTGTGATATTTTTAAAACAGATATTGGCATTCAAATTGGCAAATTTGCGGCAAAGTCACTTCATATTTGTCTTAAATGGTCATTACTTAATATTTTCCACCTATTTTTATGTCATTGATCGGTCAACACAATGATCAATTTTGCCTTAAAATAGCTCTCGTCCTTGATGGGTTAGACAGGTGGCTACTAAAACAGTTTAAACTGTATATGACATGTATATTATACAGTCAAACCCTTATGTATTTCTCTGTTTTAAAAAAAAAATGTTCCCCTTATGTTTTCTATTTTTTTCCTCCAAATTATTTGGGGGGGGGGGGGGGGGGGAGGGGGGGCTCAGGCCCCCAATTTATCTGTTGACCGTGAGAATATTAATAGTGTAAAGCGCTATGAAACTCGCATGAATATCGCTAGATCAAATAACCATTATTATTATCATTTATTATTATTCTTGTCTATAGCAACTGGGATGACTGCCCCAAGGATTCATCCGGGTGACCTTGAGGTTGGTGTCAATGATACCGGAACTTCCTTGGACATAATCAGGTGAGAATAGAACAAGTCATTTCATTTGTCGCTTCCACCTATTGACCAAAAGTGGCCCAAGGTGACCAATGTTCGCATGCCCCAAGGGGTAGTGATAGTAGTTATAGTAGTTATTTTATGAATATATAAAATTAAAAAAATTATATAACAACACATAAGATTTACCTAACACCAAACAGCTTTCTATAATTTTAAACCCAACTTGAAATTTAAGTTAAACTTTTAATCTTTGTGAAACTCCCCCTTGCAGGTTTGCCCAGATGGCCAACATGACTGGGATCCCGGGATTGGCCGTGCCAGTCGGCTACGACGCCAGGAACCTTCCCATCAGCCTCCAGGTGATGGCGCCGTGGTGGCGCGAGGATCTCGTCTTCAGGGTCGGTGCTGTGGCGGAGCGACTTTTAAAGAAGAAACACCAACCGCAGGTCTATTTCGACATCCTCAGGGACGCTGTGCAACAGAAATAGTCTAGCTAGAGGGCTAGTCCAAGGCTAGAACGTAACTCTTTTGCCTTGTGGCCCAGTCGGGCAAGTAAAAACATGATTTTTCACATTCTAGTGGCCACAAACCCGAGTCTGGTGGCCCGAAACATAGAAAGACATTAACAATTCTGTTACATTTGGTTGCCCATTCGGGCCAGTGTAATAAAGCATCAGTGAAATTTGGTGGCCCGAAGCTCATTTTTAATGGCCCTGGGCTTATTTCGAGCGTAGACTAGGCCAGCCTAATTACCAAGGTAATGAGCATCATTAAGTCTGACCATTTGATCTGAATTTACCAGAAACATATATTATGTAGAAAAATCTTTGCTCTAACTCGTCGATCTGAATATATATTGGACATTTTTATTACATTGTATATTGCAAATTGTGGTCCTTTCAGAAGATAGTTCTTAGGGTGGTAATTTATAAGGATATCAAGATCGAAGTAGATCATCTTTATGGTGCAAAGCAAATATTCTTCATTCAGGCTAAGTTTCTCTTAAATTCAACTTTCAGAATACCAATTTTGCCAACCTTAAAGGGTACCACCACCCAAAAATAATATTCTTATTAAAGAAAGGTAACATCTTTAGTATTCCATTCCATCAACAAGTTCACAAAAATATGTTTCCAGAAAAAAAGAAAAAAAAATTGGAAACACATCACCATTCTAAAGCATGCGTTCATGCGGTCTGAATTACGCAGACTGCTATGTGTGCGGTGAATTGCAATGTGTGCAGAGCGAACGAATCGCCCGGGAATCTATTGTTTACAAACGTGCGCGTGAATAGCATTGGCGCACTCGCAAATGGTTGGCCCGTATGGAACCAGGAAATAGCAGTGGTTCCGTAAGTGGTGGAAATGAATTGCTTTGTTTATGAATTACACAACCCTTTGCGAAATATTGGGTATCTATTTGATATCACAAAACGATAGCAAAACATATAATAATGTGTTGTTCTTTGCCTGGTGGTCCCCTTTAAAGGGATAGTTCAGTTTTGGTATAGAGGGCGCTACACAAAATAATTTGTTTGTGAGATAATGAAAAACTTAGTGTCAAATTTGAAAGAGCATACAATTTTAATGACAGAATAAACTTTATTTGATCAAAATCGGTTCAGAAATGGCTGAAATATCCATAACATAAACCATTTGTAATAAATGTGGGGCCCACACATTATTCGATAATTTTGAACCAGCCGTTAACAAAATTTTTAAAATGACACTTTTCAAAAATGTACACAATAGGTTTTTAAATAGTTGTTTATTATCTCTCTAATCTAATCTAATCACTATTTCAACAAAACATCACATGCACAATATTATATTTTAAATGGTTGAAACCAATGAGTTTTTTTAGAGCGCCCTCTTGAGTTTTAACGACCCTTTAAAAAAAAATATATATATATATGTTTTTAGAGAGTGCCATCTATTTTTTTTAACAGCTGCTTTTTTTAATGATAACAGCATTTTTATTAAGCCGTTTGCAAGTTTTTTACCTTTCAGGCATGGTGGAATTATAACTAATAATTTGATATGATATGGTGAAAGTTTTTGTCACTAACATTAAGTTTGACCAAAACTGTACTATCACTTTAAAGTGATTTTGAATTAGTTATTTATGATGTTTTGTGGCAGGGAAAGTTTAAAATTGGGTAATTTTGTGCAATCATTCTGCGAATAACTCCAATTCAGGTTAATTTAATGGTTGAAAATGGCAATTGTTATCTGACACATTTTTCTGACAATGACTAATGTTGAGTGTTACAAGTGATTTAATTGAAGTGTATATATTCAAAACGTCTTATGTTATGATTATAAACCATTGTGCCTTGGCCAAAGTGATCTCCTGGAGAAAAAACAATGTAATGGAACATGTCTATAGAGGTCAATTGTCTACGAGGGCCACTGTTCAGATGGACGTTCACATGGAAGGAGAGACAGAACCTTAGTAGCCACCTGTATATAGCAGCCAACCTGCCTATAGTGGTCACCACAATTAGTTATACCCTAGTACTGTCAAATCTGTTTGTAGCATCCAACCTAGACAGAAATAGCCGTCTCTTCATGGGATTTATTAGATTTTTTTATAGTATCCCATTACGAGACGGTAATCTGAAGTGTTCGCGCTGTGTGGAAGTAAATCTGCCATAGACCCTGTGGTTAAGGTGGCCATTTTGTCTACTTTTAAGCCGGACACAATGAACGGGAGACACGCGCCGCGCGTCGGACGAAATCTGCACAAAATTTGCGATATCTTTGACTTTACTTGTAATTTTTTCTTAAAAGCAAGTCGTATTGAATTTGCTTTGAAACAGATACGGTAGTATGTTTTATACTTGATACATACAGTTATTCAATTTTATGCAAAATATAGAAAAAAGTCAGATATTGGGAACTTATTGACTCGATGTTATCAATTGTCGCAAGCCGATTTGAAGCAATTTTAGTTAGCGAACGCGCGTCACTGAACGCCGTACTAAGAGTCGCGCGCGTACAGATTTACTTTCACACAGCGCGAACACTTCAGATTACCGTCTCGTAATGGGATACTATAAAAAATCTGATATATAATAAATCCCATGAAGAGACGGGTATTTCTGTCTACATCCAACCAGCCTATATAGTGGCCACCAAAAGTGTTGCCTTGCAGAGACAAACGATGTAAGGGAACCTGTCTATAGAGGTCAACTGTCTACAGTGGCCACTGTTCTCATGGAAGGAGAGAAAGAACCTATCATAGTGGCCACCTGTCTATAGCAGCCAACCAGCCTATATTTAGTTGCCACAAACAGTGTTCCCTTGCAGAGACAAACGATGTAAGGGAACCTGTTTATAGAGGTCACTTGTCTACACTGGTCCCTATACACAGGTTTGACAGTGTGATGACTCTATCTGGCCTACCTCCACCAATGATTTGATTTTACAGTAATCTTTTATTCATAAGTGTGTCTTTATTCTTAATTTTGTTGGTGTCGACTATAAATGTTTTGTTACATATGAACATACTGCCATTTTGCAACCACATCAAACTGCCAATTATGTTTACAGAAAGGAGATATATATATCTGGTCAGAAAAATTATATATTTTGGAATTAAACTAAAGGAATAACCTTTAATCATACATGTACCGGTATTTGCAAATTGCAGTTTGTTTTTGTCAAATAATTTGTCACTAATCATTATCATCTTTACTACATTTATAGTTAAAACAATGGTCTGATGTTTGACACAAAAATCTTAATTTTTAAAATACGGACCAATGCTACAACTTTGTGAAAAGGGGAAGTATTTTCTAAGTAATTCTAACCCCATGGACTTCACATTAACAAATTTAACACATGATTCTTCTCAAAATGAAAACTGACCCCCAATTTGCACCATTTTAATTACATTTTGGTTACAGATTTTAACTTTTTTTTTTGTACACAATAACGGTTACAAATTTGCATACAAAAATTACACCAAATGTTTGCATTTCGATTACACATATTCCAAAAAACACTTATTTTTAAAGACTCTTAAGTACAAAAAACAACAAAATTTGTTGCCCTTTCACATAATGGTACCCGTTCTTTCACATTTTGCAAACATTGTCTTGACATTTTGCACCCTTTTTTAGCATTTTCTGGAATATCGTCAGGAAATAATGTATATGCCCTTTTAACCATTTCCACGAAATGAAATGATTACAAACACATGCGTAAAATGCCCCTCCCCCCACACTTTTTGCAAAATTGTGATCAATAATGCATACACGCGGTCAATGAAGCGACACCTCCAGGAATTCTAAAATTGTGTGTTTTGGGAGATATCTTTCTATGTACAGTGGAACCTCTTTATAACGCATGCATGAACATTTTCAGCGTTTCCGCGGATTTACGCTTTTTCCCCAATCAAAAAAAAAAGAAAAAGTTATTTAAATTTGTTTTCTTTTTTTTCTTCAAATAGTCCTTTCTGCTTGCTGGTAATGATAAAAAAGGTTTACCTAGAGTCTGTTTTAGTATGTATTGTGCTAAATGGAATCTTCTTACTCCAGATTCTTATATATAGGGTTAAAAATCTCACCACAGAATGCACCAGATTGCACGATTCTGAACCCCAAAATGTAAAAATCTCCCTACCGTGGGAGGGGGGACACCACACCCTCCCCCAGCTCGGTCGCTTCGCTCCCTCACAGTAGTTCTCGAAAGTTTTTCAGTGTTTTTTATGAACAGTACTTTTCATGCCTGATAACGAGATCCATAGGACCTTAAAGGGGACCACCAGGCAAATAACGACACATAATGATATGTTTTGGTACCGTTGCGCGATACCAAATCAAGGGTTGTGTAATTCATAAACAATGCAATTAATTACCACCATTTACAAAATCATTTTGGCCTCCTTGTTCCGTATCCGCCAAATGTTTGCAAGTGCGCTAATTCTACTCACGAGTACGTTCGGAGAGAATAGAATCACGGACGATGCGTTCGTCCTAGACAAAAGGTAGACTTTGTATTTAGACCCATGAACACAAGTTGTAGTATGGAGATGCTCTTTTCCTGTTATATATTTTTCTGGAAACGTATTTATCTGAACTTATTGGTGGAACGGACTACTTAAAATGTTACCTTTTATTTATAAGAATAATATTTTTGGGTGGTGGAACCCTTTAAACATTACCGTGGTATATAAGATATCTTGTTATATCAGGGTAAAAAAAACAAAATAATATAAAAGGGCTGGGACCAGCAAAATTACCTTGTTACAAGAGGGATTTGTTATACCGTAGAACACCATCGTCAAGCACCCCCCCAAGCACCTATACGCATATTGCTTTTAAAGACGTTTCCATGAGATTCACCTCCATTATTATCCTCATGAATATTCCTCACCATTATTTGCATTCTTGATTAAAGTTTACCGTTTGGACAGAGAGCGGGCGCTCTTAGAAAGCAAGATGCATATAGGTGCTTGGGGGGTGCTTGACGATGGTGTTCTACGGTATGAGAGCTCTTTATAACGAGGTTCCACTGTAATAGCAATGTGTTCTTATGATTCGAAGAATGATATGTAGATGCGTGGCTGATGTATGAGAGGGTAAGATGAAATGGTTTGTTCAATAGAGTACAGAAGCTATGACATAGCAATCTATTTTTAGAATTTCTCAATTTGAACTTCATTTTCATAACTTCATAACTTCATAACTTTATGAACCAGAGCAATATAACACTGATTGCCTATTGAAATAAAATTCATTCGGATGGTCA
The DNA here is from genome assembly GCA_037951105.1 of Echinarachnius parma. Lineage (NCBI taxonomy): Eukaryota > Metazoa > Echinodermata > Echinoidea > Clypeasteroida > Echinarachniidae > Echinarachnius > Echinarachnius parma. Next base: position 67,637 of record JBAMJV010011922.1, on the reverse strand, counting down.
TATCTCAGCCAATACTTAACATATTCAATTGATTTTCGGTATTTGGACATTTTTTCTGATGCTCTTTCGGAAAATGAAGTTCAAATTTGAAAATTCTAAAAATAGGTTTTTGATGACGTCACACTTCACCACTCTATACAGCCCATTTACACAACAAACAGAAGAATAGCAGATCTCAATTATATGTAATTCTTTTTTCATCCGCATTTATATTAAAACATGACACACATCATGAAGATAATATTTCAATTACCGGTAAATATCACTACAAAAAACACACATAAAAGACACATTAAAATGCGTATTCCAAGGTGGTAGGTGATAATTTGATATATTTGAGACAACAATACTACTACTACTACTCCCGGGGGGGGGGGGGGGGGGGCACTCGAATTACTTTTTGACGGGGGTGTGCCGCACGGAACTCTGAAATGGGGGTCTTAAGAGCTGCAGACTACAAGCAAAAAATATAGGGTCTTTGAATGAATGAATGAATGAATGAATAACTTTATTACCAAAATGTTCAAATATAACAATCATACATGTATATAAGAATTGTTAACGTACAAACAAATTGGTAAAAGGACCCTACAGAAATAGCAGCTATTGCTAGTGGGGCGTAGGACCCTTTGTACATGAATAAATGACTTACATTTAAATGAGGCAAGAAACTATGATTAAATAACAGTATATACGAAGTATTTACAATAGTGGACATTCACCCACTAAGAACAACTAAACTATAAGATTATATAAAACATAAAATCTTTTCCAAAAGAATACAAAATCTTTGGCAGCTAATCACAGAAGATTATGAGACGTAATGACTCAATAAATACTTTTTTACATTTATCTTGATAAGGTGGAGTCTATCTAGTCTTCGTATCTCCAAAGGCATACTATTCCAAATATCAGACCCCTGAAATGAGATTGAAGTTTTTCCATGCTCTGTTCTCATCTTAGGCTTAACCAAAATATTTCCATCTTTTTGTCTTGTATTATAAGAGTTTTCAAAAAAGGTATAATATTCAAACACTGAGTGTGGTAAATGTTTATAAATTAACTTAAAAATACAAAGTGTTACTAACAATTTATACAGCTTAAACGCATCTAATATACCTAATGAATAAAACAATGGGGAGGATGAGGCCATTCTATTATTGAAAGTAATTGCTCTCAAAGCCATTTTTTGTAATATCAATATTTTGTTCATCAACATCAAAGGTGCACTTCCCCAGACTTCAAGGCCGTAAGATAAGTGTGACTGAATAAACGAATAATATAATAATACAAGGACTTGTTTGGGAACAAAGTATCGTAGTCTATACAAAATTCCTACTTTCCTACGAAGTACAGAGCATAAATTATTTATATGTTCATCCCATACCAAATACCTATCAATATATATTCCAATGAATAGATATACGTGTACTTCATTCAATAACTCATTCTTAATTTTTACAACTCCAACAATATGACACTCTTTTCTCTTTGGCTTAATAATCATAACATTTGTTTTCTTTATATTAATAGTAATCTTATTCGCATCACACCACTCATCAATATGTTTTAAATTATCAGTTATTTCCAATAAATTAATATCTGCCTGATTAGGCAAAAATGATTGAAAAATATTAGAGTCATCAGCAAAGAGTCTAAAATTAAAGTAGTCTGATGACCTAGGCAAATCATTGATATAAATCAAAAAAAGTGTAGGACCTAGAACAGACCCCTGGGGCACCCCACATTTAATTAAAGATATGGCAGAAGTGGAACCATTATGATGCACAATCTGACGACGGTCGCTCAAATAATCATGAAACCAATTCAATTGAGTTCCTCGTACACCATCATTTTCTAACTTGCCCAAGAGTATATCATGATTTATTGTATCAATAACGGGAGTTAAGGGGTCTAAGGAGCAGACTAAAACTACAAAATACCGTAGACTGCCAAAGACCTACAAAAACCCTCATAAAGGCTCAAATGGTGGTCCAAGGAGCTGATTAGAAGAAGAATAATGGACTTGGCGCTACTCAACTACCTAGCCAATTCATTCCGGGGGTCTATGGAGCGGCAGTTTTTGAAAATCGGGTATCTTTAGAGCGGCAATCGGGTGTGAAAACGGGGTTCTTTTAAGCAGCACATACCCGTCTTGCATTATACATGAGTGCATGCCCCCCCCCCCCCCCCCCGGGCTACTACTTCGACAACGACGACGACGACGACTTCTACCACTACTACTACTACTACTACTACCAGGCCCGTAGCCAGAAAATTCAAATTCAGAAAGGTCCATTTTTTGCCGGTCTCTGGTTCACTTTGTACCGGTCTCGGGTCCACTTTTTACCGGTCTCGACCATCTAAACCATTGGTCTCGGCCTCGGCCACGAACATTTTTGGAGACGGATGCGTGGCTGATGAATGAGAGGGTGAGATGAAATGGTTTGATCAGTACAGCCCATTTACAAAAAGAACAGAAGAATAGTAGATCTCAATTATACTATAGGGCAATTCCACGCCAAAGTGGACATTTGACCAAAAAATTTACAAGCATTTTTATGATACAAATTTGGTATCAAATCAAAGCTTAAATTCTATATTTTTGGAATTCAATGAGAAAATTTTAGTTTTACATAATTTTAGTTGTTTTTTTATAATAACTTTATAACCATAATTGAACCCCACAAATTTGACATTTTTGTGAAAAAGTGTTTTGATCCTGTGTTTGTTTTATATTTCCCCAGTTAAGCCTAAAAAACATTATTCTGACTCCTGAGATATGACCATTTCGTAAAATAGTAAATTTTTATGATTTATTTGATTTGTTATGCTTCAATGACTTCTTATTTTCAGCCTATGAAAATGTCCTTCCGTTACCGAAAAATCAATATTTTTAATTTTGTGGCTCACATAATTGTTAGAGAGCAGACCAATCTTCAGTGCAAAGCAAGTTCAAGTAGGCCTTCCCATTGCTAACAATTGTATTACTCATTGTTTCTTCGTTAATTAATAAATAACAAAAGAAAATGTCCTTCCGTTACCATACACATGGTAACAGATGGACAAGGTACCTCATATTACATATTATGACAAAATTTATGTTCAAAAATTTGCCTCTCATATATGAAAACCCAAAATAATGAGACAATACCTGTAATGGCCAGCTATCAGTGGCGTAGCGTGGTCAGACTAGTAATTTTCTGTGTTTCAACCAATCAGATTTGTGCATTTAGAACATTTGATCTGGCTCACAATTGATTTTATCCCTTTCTGCAACAGGGCCCTTGTACCATGATGCCATTTGTCTGGATTTCTATTGTATGGGGATTAGTAGGTCTATTTAACTGTGGTGAGCCAGGGTGTGAATAGGCTCTGATCATGACTTTGAATAGGTTTTTTTTATACAATACACCCCTATAGAATTCTTGGACATGGGTGTAGGTCTAAAATAATTAAATTTTACATGAAATTTGCAAACTAAAAACAAGGCTGTAGAAAAAGCAAGAAATAACATATCTCCAATTCTTTCATATGTTGTAGTAATTATATCAAGCCAAGATTTAAGCAAAAAAAACTCTAAAAATTATTTTTTTAAAGGTGATTTGACATGGAATGACCCTACTGTGTCATATCATACATTATAGACCATTATGTCCTTCCGTTACCGAACATTGGTCCGCTTTGTGTGAAATAACTCAAATATCTGTGGACAAATTTTAATCAAAGAACAAGTAAATTCTTCTTAACCCTTCAGAGAATGAAATGTGTACCCTTAAAATATTTTGTATTATTTAATATCACAGAGTTTTAGTTAAAACTGATTTGATAACAAAACCTTGTCCATTTTAGTGTCCTTCCGTTACCGACCTCATTTGTATGCATATTCAATATTGTGCGGAGATTAAAAAAAATATAAATTATGGGACCTTAAAACTGTATGTTTTGGAAGTATTGTTATCAAAATAGACTGTTCTAACAACACAAGTATTTAAAAATGTCTTTCTTAAAGTTGACAATTTGTGTCCGAGTGTCCTTCCGTTACCATGGATTGACCATGAATAAGAGCCATTGGAGCATGAAATATAGTAAGAAAAAAATAGAAATGTAAATGCTTGTGATGTCCATATGCTATCTATGATACAAACTCATTTTAGACCACAAAAGAGATGTTTCCTTCTCATAAATGGTCTTTACATTTCAAAATTAATTTTATTGTACAATTCCAATAGACTTTTCAGAGGTCCTTCCGTTACCGTCCTTCCGTTACCGAACACTGGAGTAATTAATTTCTCATAATTAATATACCAATGTAGATATTTTTCTTAAAAGGTGGTGTTATACTCTGTGAACATAAGGAAATTGACTAGTAGCCAACTTAACATGATAAACCTCTTAACTTCACGGAGATTGGGTCATAACTAAAAAAATTGAAAATCCATGTCCATTTTGGCGTCCTTCCGTTACCGGCCTCATTAGTGTCCATATCTAATTTACATAATGCGGTCAAAATTTTAGAAATAGTGGAAATCAAAGGTGTCCCAACAAGGATCAAAGACATGCCATTTAGAATAAAAAATCAAAAGCAGGATCCTGGAATTATTTGATTGAAGTTCTGGAATTGCCCTATAGAATTAATTTCTCATCCGCATTTATATTAAAAACATGACACACATGGTACATAATATTTTAATTAGATATCACAACAAAAAACACAAAATCACAGTCTGGTTTGAAAATGCGTATTCCAAGGTGATAGCTGATAATTAGGACAACAATACTACTACTACTACGACTACGACAACAACTACTACTGCTGCTGCCGCTGCCGCTACCACTACTATTACTATTACTATTACTACTACTATTACTATTACTCCTACTACTACGACGACGACGACAACTACTACTACAAGTTCTTTTCTACTATTGTATAGTACAGTGGCGTTACAAGGGGGAGGGGGAGCATGGGAGGCATGTACTCCCCCCATTAATTTGAAGGAAAACAAACATAAGGACATAAGAAACATTAGGACAACAATACTACTACTACGACTACGACGACAACAACTACTACTACTACTACTACTACTACGACTACGACGACAACTACTTCTACTAATACGACTACGACGACGACGACAACTACTTCTACTACTACGACTACGATGACGACAACTACTACTACTACTAATAATAATATTGCTACTACTACTACTACTAATAATAATAATACTGCTACTACTACTACTACTACTACTACTACTACTACTACTACTGCTGCTGCTGCTGCTGCTGCTGCTGCTGCTGCTACTACTACTACAAATTAAACAACTTTTTAAACAACAGCCAAAAACGCTGTTTAAGCCGGTCCCTCTAACAACATTGTTTAAAATTTTGAACAACCAAGATTGTTTAATCTTTAAACAGTAAGTTGTTTAAAATTTTAAACAACTTTTTAAACAATAGATTTTAAACAGAATGGTTGTTTAAAGGAGGGGTGCAATCCCGGCTTTGATTCAGGTTTATAGCTTTAAATATGTGCCTTTATTGATATACCACACTCTTTTTTTCAAAGAAATCCTTAAGTTGGGAAAAAAGGTAAATTTCATGCAACTTTTTTGCTTTATTACGCATCGGCGTTCCATGCTCCTAAAAAAAGTCATTTATAGCAGAGCGGAAATGTGCGCACGTGTCACCCGATTCATGACATCACATGCAGACCGCAACGCGGAGGAATGTGCATTGTTTACATGCAGAGCCTATGACTTGCTTGTAAAACAAACTCGTTTTTGCTTGTAAATTGAGGTTTTACTGAAAATGCTTAAGAATTGCTAAGAAATGAATTGTAGCAGGATGCAGCTACACATCTGAGTGTATATCGTCCCATGATATAAACCTGAACAAATGTTTGCAAATATTGAAACAAATGGAAATAATATCTCTGTGTCAACGTGAGTATTGTACTCAGCGTGTACGTCTATGACCGAGCTAAACTGCGATTGCCTGCAGGTGACGTCACAAAGATGACGTCATTTTTTGTTCGCCCGGGACTCATTTTTTTTACGGGGGTTCCGAAAGAGAATTTACAAGTTGATTTTTTTATTTTACCGGGTTTTCCCACGAGGAAAATATGTTTGTATTAGTAATCTTCATGAAAATCTACCTTAGATACAGTAAAACCCAATTTTGAGGCAGTTTTCTTGTCACCATACCTTTAAGCTTTCTTTAACAATATTGTTTTAAAAAGTCCGTTGTTTAAAAGTGTTGTTCAAAAATATTGTTTAAAAGTCAGTTGTTCAAAGTTGTTGCTTAAAACTATTGTTTAAAAAAGTCAGATGTTGTTGTTTAAACAACTGTTGACTATACCGTCGGACTCGCTGAACTAATTGACGTATTCAGAGGTGAGAATTTAAACTAATTATTTAGTCATCTGAACGATTTTATACTTAAGACATATTTGTGCTTGCTTTGACATCTAAGCGATGTCTACAATACAGAATAAATTAAGATAGACTATGCCAATCCCGTCCGCAGTGCAGTGACCGAAGTTGCACGGAATAGAATTTTGTACAGCCTTTACGGTATACTACCCGTATAGTTCCGCGTACGGCATGCATAGAGCGGTTTATGTTCACTTGGTCTAATCTCAGTTGGTCTACTTCCCAGTTGGTCTACTACCTGATGCCTCCAAAACCCTAACCCTAACCCTAAGCCTTACCCTAACCCTAACCCTAATCCACAACCCTAACCCTAATCATAATCATAATCCATAATCATAGTCATAATTAAGCCGCCATATTCATAATTTTCTAGTAGACCAAATGGGAATAGACCAAATGGTTGTAGACCAAGTGGCAATTTACCCATAGAGCGCTCGCCCTATACCTAGCTACCGGGGTCGTCATGGCCGCAGCTCTGGATCTTGGATGGAAGGGCCGAACGCTCGCTGCGCTAGCTAGCTGCCTCCGCGGGCGCGTACATTCCGTGCAATTTCGGTCACTGCACTGCGGACGGGATTGGCAGAGTCTATCTTAATTTATTCTGTATTGTAGAGATCGCTTAGATGTCAAAGCAAACACAAATTTGACGTCTTAAGTATAAAATCGTTCAGATTACTAAATAATTAGTTTAAATTCTCAACTCTGAATACGTCAATTAGTTCAGCGAGTCCGAACTCCTCCAAACTCTTGACGGTATAGTTATCCGCCATGATGAAATTGTTGCAGCGCGTAACGTAAAAGCCCATGGAAGGAAATCCGTCTAGCGTTTTTAAACAACTATTGTTTTAAAAATGTTCTGCAACTAGACTGAGTGTTTTAAACAGTGTCTGTTTAGAACACTCAGTCTGTCATTTAAACAATATTGCTCAAAATTTAAACAACAAAATTCTGAACAACGACATTTTGAACAGCGTTTTTTCTGTGTACTACTACTACTATACTACTACCATAGGCGTACCCAGGGGGGGATTTGGGGGGTTCAAACCCCCCCCCCCCCCTCTGACCAAATAATGGCTGTTTTAGGGGGTTTGAACCCCCCCCCCCCCTCCCTTTTTAAAATTTTAGCCGGTCTCGAGACTACTTTTAAGCGGTCTCGACCGTCTAAAACCTGGTCTCGACCGACTAAAACCTGATCTCGACCGACTTAAACCTGGTCTCGGCCCACACAATTTTTGAAGATCTCCGGTCCCTGGCTCGAAAAATTTCAAAGTACTTGGGCTCGGCTTCGCTGAGAGGGGTTTTCAAGTTTGACGGTACTTGGTCTCGGTCTCGAAAATTTTGAAAGTACCTGGTCTCGGTTTCAAAAAAAAATTTACGGACACCGCCCCCACCCCCCCCCCCCCCCCCCCTCACTGAGAGGGTTTTTTAAATCTTTGAAAGTACGAAAGTACTTGGTCTCGGTTTCGAAACAAATTTACGGACAGCGCCCCCCCTTCCCCCCTCCCCCCTTCCCCCCTTCCCCCCTCCCCCCCCCCCCCCCCACTGAGAGGGGTTTTCAACTTTGAAGGTACTTGGTCTCAACAATTTTGAACGTACTTGGTCTTGATTTCAAAAACATTTTTACGGACACCCCCCCATTGTTATTATGAATCTGTATACTGTACGTATGTTTCGTGACTGGTGCTGAACTTGACGAAATGCTGACCAAATTGTTAATAGTACACTGATAGGCTACACTCCTATAACTTATTTAACTAACAATGTTTTACCTTAACAATAATTTTGTCCGTCTTAATTATTATAACCATATAAACAAAGAATCCATTACTTATGTTTTTTTACACTCGGACATAATTATACAAAAAATAAAGAGTTACAAAAATACAACATTCAACATATCTCACTCAAAGATCTGGTGACGGGTAATTTGCTAGTAATTTACTAAATGAATCGGTAGGCAGGTGATACGGACTCTGTACAGGGTCCCTTTTATCCTCCATATGATATACCACGTAATGAAGCAGTGGCAAAGCGTGGTCTGACTACTTGGGGGAAGCAACTTATTGAGTGGCACATTTTTATATATTTCTTTTTAAAGGATTTTTAATAAACTGTAGAAGTTCTGTTTTAGGCAAATTATAAAGATTTTTTATTTATTGATTATTATTATTATTATTTGTACTATTTTTATGTTTTTTATGATTTTTGTATTATTTTATTTATTATTATTATTATTATTATTATTATTATTATTATTATTATTATTATTATTATTATTATTATTATTATTATTATTTTTATGTTTTTTATGATTTTTTTATGATTTTATTTATTATTATTATTATTATTATTATTATTATTATTATTATTATTATTATTGATGATATTATATATATATATTTTTTTCTTTTCTTGTTTTGTTTGGGGGAGGATAAAACATGTGAGACGTGTAAGACGTGTAAGAACTAAAGTTCCTACCATGGAGCTATGCCACTTCAAATTAAAGGTCAATTACACGTATTGTAATAATAAGTTATTACAAGAGGGTTACAATTATGTCAATACGCTGCTTGTTTGATCAAATGATTATTTTCACATTGTATGCAAATTTAATGTGAGTTTGTATGGGGGTATATTCCGGGTCAATTCATAAGGGGACCAAGAGGGAGGGGATATGGAGGGAAGATAGAGGGGAGAGGGGGGTAAAATGGGGCAGATATTCGAATAAAAGGGGCAGACTGGGCCAGCAATGTGATAGGGGTTCTATACAGGGCTCGACTTAAGCGGTGATATTGGCCACCCGAAATGCTGACGGGCCACCTTAAATAAAACAAAACAAAGGTGCCCCAAATGGCTACTAAAAATTCAAATATGATGATAATTAAAGTGATATTGATATTATAATGATGTACTATAATAGCCATAAGTCCTACTGAAAAGGCAACCAAAAGTTAAAATCAAGCCCTAATTATTTCCAGAGGCGACCTTAAAATGTGTTTTTGTTTGTTTGTTTTGGTTTTTTGTTTGTTTGTTTGTTTTTGTTTGTTGTTGTTGTTTGTTTTTTTTTTGGGGGGGGGGGGGGTAGTGGACTCGTCCCCTGTTATCCCTTGTTAATGCCTACATAATTGCACTTATCTAGATATTGACGTATAACCCCGCTAACCGACAATCACATGATCAACTCACATGATCCCCTGTTTAAATACGCTGATATGGATCTGTTATGACCTTGGTTAGCTGTCTTTAAAACGAACAAACAACTGGGAACTGATCGCCAATATATCTATTCGCTACGGAAAAGCGGCTTTGTTCTGTTAACCAGTAAATATTTATGGTAAGTGTTATGTTTTTGTTTTACTTTGAAATTATATTGTCTGAAATATGAATAACAACGGTTATCACTGTCCTTCTGCTGCCCATACAATTATGTATGACATGTATTATGTATATGACCACAAAATCTCGTTGACCAAGTTCTTAAAATCATATGATATCACAAAGAAATGTAATCACAATTGTACTTCACAAGGTGGATATCAAAGGGTAAAACAAAACAAACATCAACAGCAGCATTGAAGGGAGAGAACAGATTTTGTCAAACAGAATATAACTAACAGGTATATATAATTAAATGATGTTTGTATGGTAGTAAAAACATACATTGTACGTTTTAGCGAATGACTATATATTAGTCCACACATGTATCCCCCTCCCCCCCCCCCCCCCCCCCCCCCCGCGTCCGAAAAAAGACAAATAAACGGTGCAGTTACTAGCACTTGCCCGATGGCCTGGGGCCTGTAACAAGAATCTTAATCGGGCAATTTTCTTTCTAAACAGATATTGAAACCTTATTCACATCATCAATACAGCACCCAGACCGACATCGGTCCGAACAATTTTAGGTCGTTCGGGGCAATGTCAGTTTGGTTTCGGCCGAATGGAAAGCCCCGCAGACAGAGCCGACTCGATCCGATCCGACTGGTTTCAATCAGGCTAGAGTTGGGCCCGGTCGGTCGGAGCAGATTTATCTTGTTGAATCGGCCCCAACTGGCATCCGACTGTCTCTCGACTGGCAAAATGTGTGTCGCGAGGCACTGAAAACTGAGCCGATCGGAATGACAACCAGTCGAGTCGGCTCTGTCTGCGCCGGGCATAAGTTTGGTGTTGAGCCCCAGCCCAATTTTAATGTACAGTCGGCAATGAGACACACGACCAGACCGAATTCGTACCAACACCAGATCGAACCCTAACCGACATAAATCCAAACCAGAATCGATCAATCTTCAATTATTTTGTTCACTAAAATATTTTAATAAGATCAGGAAAATGTTGCTGAATGCTAAACCTAGGCATACGTATTATGTTCTCTCTCTCTCCCTCTCTCCCTCTCTTTCTCGCTCTTGATCCATAGCAGAAATGGCGAGTGCGGATGCTGTAGTCGCTCAAGGTTTGGAATGCTGCCTATGTTTTGAGTTTTTCAAAGAACCTAAAGATTTATCGTGTGGCCATTCATTTTGTAGAAAATGTTTAGACCATCTCTACGTAAGCTTTCCACAACAAAGCTGGCTCTCGTGTCCGATCTGTTGTGAGATCACCAACGTCAACAATGGAGACATTTCTAAACTGCAAACTAACATTCGGATCAAATATATGGTTGGTGATTTAAAAGCCACCAAAAGTTGCTGCACTGCGTGTGACCCGGAAGCTAAATCTCCCGCGGTGCAATACTGCGCACAGTGTCACGAGTACATGTGCGATCCGTGCTCAGTGGTTCATGGGAAGTTGAAGATGACCAAGAATCACGATTCGGTCAGCATGGATGACGTCATAAAGGGAAAGGTCAGAGTGAAGCGTTTTTGCACCAAGCATCCAGAGGAAGAGAAGCTGTTTGTCTGTACATCGTGCAACGTGTCGATCTGCTTCAGCTGTCGCATGCTCGACCACAGCAAACCGGATCATGAGATCAAAGAGGTAACTGACTACGATACAACCATCACGGAGCATATCAGATCCCTTCAGTCCAAGGCAATGTCTGAGATTGCGCTGATTGAGGCACAAACAGAGCTAGTAAAGGAACAGAAAGCAGTTGTTGAGATGGAACTTGATCAGAAGATCGCTGAGATCAGCCACTCATATACCCAGATAACAATGCTACGTTGGCCCATCGTTGGCCCAATGTAGGCGGTCATGTTGGGCCAACGTCAAAACGTGACGTCTAGCCCACGTCATTCTTGCCGCTGGGCCCTCGTTGGCCCAACCCCCATGCGCCAACGTCAATTGCCAACGTTGAGCCAACGTTTGCCCAACCATTTATTTTGCTATTTCTGACGTCAAGCCAACATTGAGCCGACTAAACCCCAACGTTAATACGACTATATAAGTCAATGTCGGGCCGACGTTAAAACGTGACGTTTTGCCCACGTCATTCTTGCCGCTGGGCCCTCGTTGGCCCAACCCAACAAGCCAACGTCGTACAAGTGTTAGGCCAACGTTTTCCCAACCCTTGCCCAACCTTTCAGTTGGCTAATTATGACATCGGGCCAACGTTTACCCAACCTTGGGCCAACTGTTAGCCAACCTTGGGCCAACCTTGGGCCAACCTTGGGCCAACCTTGGGCCAACCTTGAGCCAACCTTGAGCCAACCAACAATACGAACACTTAAAAAAAAAAGTTTAATAGGCTTGCATGGCGTTACAAATGTTACCCTTCCGTCATTCAAACGCTATATCCTATATCCTATACCTTATTCCTAATCCTATACCTATCATACCCTATCCTATCCTATCGTCTTAACAATATATAATGCAATCGACTTAGTATATATATCCTCATACATACTATGTACATTTGTTGTAGTTAGTAATTGCCGAGAGTAGATTATAAAATAATCAGCCTTTGACTCATATTCATAAGACTATTATTCAGGTGTCATTTATAGTTTTATAAATTATATAGCAAAACAAGAACATGATAACACTGTTTTCAATACAAATAATAGCAAAAATAGGAATTTTTCTGTTCACTAAATTATGATCGTTTATAATCGATCATGAACCCCGATAGAAATTCTGCGTTGGCCCAATGGGTGATTTCAAGTATGGTGTTTAGGGCTGGTGTTAGTGTTTATCAAACTGGCGTTTGTGTTTAATAAACACTAACACCGGCCTTAAAGACCATACTTGAAATCACCCATTGTCGGCCCACTTACGACGCATTGGGATCGATTGCGGAACGAACCTTTACCGATCATAAATCGCTAATTAATAGGTGTATCAAAGTGAATAAAGAGGGGGCTGTGCAAAGGGGCTTTGCACCCCCAATATTTTGTTAATAACATTTAATTCAATTGTATTAATTTACCAATGCAATAACATCATATAATGTACAATATTTCCCGTCATTTATTAAAAAGGATAGACATATTGCATAGTATATTAGTCAAAACTAGCCCTTGAACAACTATATATATAAGCAATACAAGTGTATACCGCACATTATATATATATTATCGATAATATTACAACAAATTATATAGAAAACAAAGACATGATAACACTGTTTTCAATACAAATAATAGCAAAAATAGGAATTTTCTGTTCACTATTATGATCGTTTATAATCGATCATGAACCCCGATAGCAATTTACAAATTTAACAAAATCATATACATGTAATGTACAATATTTCACAATTTCCCCTCATTTATTAAAAAGGACAGACATTGCATAGTAAATTAGTATATAATGTACATTATATTATCGATAATATTACAACAAAAAGGTTTTCATATATTGTTGGTAGAACATAATTAAAATATATTTTAAGTATTGTATAATATATTATACAATTTACGAAATCCGTATCGTGACATTGTACATTTTAAGTCGCATGGAGGTTCATCTAAAATTACTGCCCCAATGTATGAAATGGACTGTTTCCCTATATCTGTCTTGATTTAGCTATCTTGCATTTTGTTAATCAATTTCCCAGTGAAAAATATAGCAGTGGTTCAATCATTTGTTCGTCATATTCGTATCTATATTACTACAAATGAAGTACAGTCCACTTCTGGTAAAGAGAGTTCAGCATTGGTTAACCCGAGTTTTAGTAACTAAAACCTGCATCATTACATTACAAACTTACAGTTATAACTTACTTCACCATGTTCGAAAGGAATAACACAACACATTACTGAGTAAAAAGCATGTTCCCATTAAAAAAAGAGACATTAAAACTCAAGAGGACGCTCTTTAAAAACCTATTGGTCTTAACATTTACAAATAAAATGTTGTGCATGTCATGATTTGTTGAAATAGTGATTAGATAGAGAGATAATCAACGATTATTTAAAAACATATTTACTATAGTACCCTTTTAAAAAGGAGAAGCAATTGTTAAATTTGTTAGCGGCCGGTTCAAAGTTATATTTTGTGTTCCCTACAATTTTTAAAATGTTATGTTAATGGATATCTCAGGCATTTCTGAACCAATTTTGATCAAATTATAGTTTATTCTGTCATTACAATTGTATGCTCTTTCAAATTTGATACAGTACTCCGTGTTTAATTATCTCACACACATATTGTATGTAGCACCCTCTATACCAAAACCGGACGCAACTATCCTTTAATACCTTGATACCAAAAAACAAAAAAAATCCTTTAATACCCTGATACCAAAAAACTATTTTGTCGGTAACGATTTCTATATAGACAATATGAACTTGGTCTAATATATTGTCTTTACACCTATAACGCGTCAATATCCCAATATTTGACCTCATTACATTTATATCTATGTGTAAATCCTCTCTAAAAAGTGCGAAACCGGCTATAATCATCTGCAAACAATCCCAAATGCAAATAATACAGTAGGTTTGGAAATCATTTGTGTAAAATATGAGGAAAAACGCTGGTTCCACTACAGATCATTTTGAAACTCCACATGTAATCGGTAATCGAGAAGATAAAACGGATAAATATGCCTTGACCACGAGCACCGAGTGGGATGTATGCGAATTTCATGAACTAATTGTAGGGAACAATGTTGATGTGTTGCTGTGTTGCAGTGTTGCGTCCAAATGGATAATTTAAATTGTTGTTTAAACGTTAGAAAAAAGAAAAAACCTTTCATGTATTTGATTTCAACTGCAAGTACCAGCATAAAGCCTGTCGGACGCTGGAAACGTTCTAAGAACGTTTTTTAAACGTTGATTAAAGAAGAAGACCTACGTGACCTAATAAAAAAACGTTTTGTAAACGTTGATTAAAGACGAATACGTGACCTAATTAAAACGTTTTGTAAAGTTTTGTGTTTGCTGGGTAGTGCCCGTAATGAATGTACTCGGGTGACTATTTACGAAAGCTTATGCGTATATTTATGAACTTAAAGGGATAGTTGATTTCTGGTAAGGAGAGTACAGTTTGGGTGAAACTGAATTTTAGTAACCAAAACCTACATCATTACATTGCAAACTAATAGTTATATAACTAGAAAGGAAAACAAAATTCCAAATGACGTAGTAAAGATCATGTTATCATTCAAAAAGAGTCGTTAAAACGTAAGAGTGCGCTCTCTAAACACTCATCGGTTTCAACCATTTTGAATAAAATAGTGTGCATGTGATTGTTTTGACCATAAGAGGCCCACTTCCATGTGGCGGGAGTCCCGATGTGAGAGGTGGGCTTTGTTATTGAAATAAGGAAAATTGTTATTTTTGTATATAAAAGTAATATTCATAATAAGGTAGGAGAAAAGAAAAAAAATTAAATATCGCAATATTTTTAGCGGTGCCATAGAAATAATTTGTTGATGATATATAAAATTGTATAATAGTTTTAAAATATGTGAAGATGAAATCAATAGAAAAGCAATTGGCAACAATAGTCAGATTTGACTGATTGCCACCAAACTAAACAACAACAACAACAACAACGTTTTGTTGAAATAGTGATTAGATAGGGAAATAACCAACAACTATCAACATACCTTTTTTGTAACTTTTTGAAAAGAGAAAGCATTTTTATGAATTTTTAACGGCTGGTTCAAAATTCTCTAATAAACCTGGGGCCCCAGCTTTATTACAAAATGTTACGTTTATGGATATTTCAGCCGTTACTAAACTGATTTTGATCAAACAAAGATGATTTCATTATTTAGATAGTATGCTCTTTCAAATTTTACACTCAGTTTTTCATTATCTCACACACAAAAAATAAGTAGTCTAGCGCCCTCTCTACCAAAACTCAACTACGCCTTTAATTATGAATTTGAAAGACCGATTCCAGCGATTACACGGCAATGCGTGAATTTGAATGATTTCGATTTAAAAAGTGTCAAATTGAGAGAAAATGTTATAATTAATAATAAGTATAATAAGAAGTCTGACGTCAATTAGCCAACCAATTTCCAACACCACTCATTGATTAAATGTTGTAGTAGGTGAAACGGTGGCCCAACGTTGGCTTGCCTACTGCCGAAATGTGGTTGTTTGTCAAATGTTGGTTTGACGTCAACTAGCCAACCACTATCCAACGCCGCTCATTGACCGAATAGGTAGGCGAAACGTTGGCCTAATGTTGGCTTGCCCACCGTTATAATGTGGTTGTTTGTTAAAGGTTGGTTTGACGTCAGCTAGCCAAACAATATCGAACGTCGCTCATTGTCCGAATGTTTTAGTAGGTCAAACGTTGACCTAACGTTGGCTTGCCCACCGTCGAAATGTGGTTGTTTGTTAAAGGTTGATTTGACGTCAGCTAGCCAACCAATATCCAACGTCGCTCATTTACAGAATGTTAATGTAGGCGAAACGTTGGCCTAACGTTGGCTTGCCTACCGTCGAAATGTGGTTGTTTGCTAAAGGTTGGTTTGACGTCAGCTAGCCAACCAATATCCAACGTCGCTCATTGACCGAATATTTTCGTAGGCCAAACGTTGGCCTAACGTTGGCTTGCCCACCGTAGAAATGTGGTTGTTTGTTAAAGGTTGGTTTGACGTCAGCTAGCTAACCAATATCCAACGTCGCTCATTAACCGAATATTTTCGTAGGCCAAACGTTGGCCTAACGTTGGCTTGCACACCGTAGAAATGTGGTTGTTTGTTAAAGGTTGGTTTGACGTCAGCTAGCCAACCAATATCCAACGTCGCTCATTGACCGACTGTTGTAGTAGGCGAAACGTTGGCCTAACGTTGGCTAGCCTTCTGTTGAAATGTGGTTGTTTGTCAAACGTTGGTTTGACGTCAGCTAGCCAACCAATATTCAACGTCGCTCATTTACAGAATGTTGTTGTCGGCGAAACGTTGGCCCAACGTTGACTATCCTACCGTCGAAATATGGTTGTTTGTTAAAGGTTGGTTTGACGTCAGCTATCCAACCAATTTCCAACGTCGCTCATTGACCGAATGTGGTAGTAGGTGGAACGTTGGCCTAACGTTGGCTTGCCAACCGTCGAAATGTGGTTGTTTGTTAAAGGTTGGTTTGACGTCAGCTAGCCAACCAATATCCAACGTCGCTCATTTACAGAATGTTGTAGTCGGCGAAACGTTGGCCTAACGTTGGCTTCCCCACCGTCGAAATGTGGTTGTTTGTTAAAGGTTGGCTTGACGTCAGCTAGCCAACCAATATCGAACGTCGCTCATTAACAGAATGTTGTAGTCGGCGAAACGTTGGCCCAACGTTGACTATCCTACCGTCGAAATGTGGTTATGTATTAAAGGTTGGTCTGACGTTAACGAGCCAACCAATATCCAACGCAAGTCATTGACACAATGTCGTAGTAGGCGAAACGTTGGTTTAACGTTGGCCTGCCTACCGTCGACATGTGGTTGTTTGCCAAACGTTAGTAAAACGTCAACTAGCCAACGAATATCCAACGCCACTCATCAACAAAATGTCGCAGTAGGCGAAACGTTGGCCCAACGTGTGTTTTTCGACCAAAGAATTGTGATTGTTCGTCCAACTATCACCCAACGTTGTTTCAACGTACATTTGCCGACCAGTTTGCAAACAGTCAACAGAAAACGTTGGCGTAACGTTGTTTTAACGTCAGCTCTCCGACTGCAAAAATTTGGTTGCAAATTTACCTTAGGCCAACGTTGGCCCAACGTTGTTTTGCCAACCGCGACGGTGCCGACTATAGACTACGTTGGGCCAACGTAGCATTGTTATCTGGGTACAGAAGCAGTGAAGCATCTCACTAGGCAACGCAATGATCTCATCGAACGGGGGAAACAAGCAAAGGTTACTCTCATCGCACAACTTGAGAAGATCAAGGATACTGATGACAAGTTGATTTCTAGCATTCTGAGTGCATCTGAGCTAGTCGGCAATGGAATCAAGGCATTTTTAGAGGGGCAGAGTCTGTCAGTGCACAACAGGATTTGCTGTAATTTGGAACAACTGCTAGATAAAAGTAATCCTGATGCTGCAAAACCAAAAGCCGTAGCTGACCATGCAAAGTCGGTGCAATTTATTAAGAGTGGTACTCTTACAAGTCTGGGTGAATTGCAACAATCTGACTGGCAGCTTGACGAGGTAAGCACATTTCCACTCTCACATAACGGGCCATGTGATGCAGTGACCTTGCCTGATGGACATGTTGCTGTTGGTTATCAAGATGGGAACGCAATTGAGATGTTCACTGTTGATGGGCCACAGGAAACAGTTCTGAGGGGTGTGAGAGTGATCCGTTTATCTGTCTTATCTGACGGACGCTACGTTGTATGTGATAGTGATAATGACATCAGGCTGTACACACAGGCATGGGAGAGGGTCAATGTTCAGTTCAACTCATTGCTGTCACATTTCAAAGGAGTTGTGAGTAGTGTGTGTGTGGACAGTGATGACAACATCTATGTCGGTCATAGTTTTAACTCTCAGATTGCCATATTCCGACCAGAAGGTGGAGCGCCAATTCGTGCTTGCTTTGACAACAACCCTTTTCAAATTCGTCACATGAATCACAGCAGAAGGCTGGTAGTGACTAATGGGTTATCAGTCAGGGTCATTGATGACATGGATGAGAAAGGCACCATCCTTCATGACATCGAGATGGATGGTAAGAGTTCACGCATTGCTGTACTGAATGATGATAACATACTGATTGGATACAAGAAGGATAATCTGTTTAGTATTGAGCTCTTCACAAAGGAACTGAAGAGAATCAGAACAGTCCTCAGGGACTTTCCGATGGCAGATATCACACCGAAATTGTTTACGTTTCTCACTGGGGAGATTGTTGTACTATCAAAGAAGCAATTCATTGTCTTTCAAAAAGGATGTACAAGCGGTTGTTGCGATCGCTCTGTCAAATAGCTTTGTTATCATCGCCCGCTTGTACACTTTTGAATAATTTCAGGACAATGGCACAAATAGCGGTAATGCTAGGTTTACACCATGTCCCCGGCGGCCACGGCAGCCCCGTTTGCCCAAAACGTAGTGCGCCGTGAGATTTTGACAACATTTTCCTCTGTATTCAAGTTTTGTTAGGTCTTGCCAAGTTTTCTCACGGTTTATCATGGTCTACCACGGTATCCGTGACGGGCCGTGGGGGGGGGGGGGGGGGGGGGAAAGCCCCTTCCCCCCACTGATGGTGCGTTTACACCATGTTCTCGGCGGCCACGGCAGCCCCGTTTCAGGCCACCGTGGAAAAAACGGGATGGACGTGAGACAATACGCGGGGGGACGGAATGGGCAAACGTGATATAGGCCGCGATTGCCGTGGATGCCGGGCCAGATTTTTAAACTGTCAACAAATTTGCCACGGCAGTCACATGCAGTGCGGATGAGAAGCCTAGCAGGCCCAAGTAAAACGGGGTGAACGCAACAAAACGTGACAGTACGTAATATGCCGTAACAAAACTTGGAGGCTGTCCGTAATAGGACGGGAGAGGACCGTACGTGAGATGTCGGGGAATGTCTTCCCGTCCTACTACGGACAGCCTCCAAGTTTTGTTACGGCCTGTCACGTTTTGTTGCGTTCACCCCGTTTTACTACGGCCTGCTAGGTTGCCGTGGCAAATTTGTTGACAGTTTAAAAATCTTGCCCGGCATACACGGCAGTCACGTTTGCCCATTCCGTCCCCCCGCGTTGTCTCGGGGTTGTCTCACGTCCATCCCGTTTTGTCCACGGTGGCCTGAAACGGGGCTGCCGTGGCCGCCGGGGACATGGTGTAAACCTAGCATTAGAAAGAAAGGGGGAGGGACGCCCAGGAAATCTCCCTCATCCCCACACCTCAACCTCTCTTTCTTTCCCCGCTCTGTCACACGCACGTTCGAGTTCCCATACAAAACATGTTGGTGCATTCCCTCGTATCCCCAGAAATGAAACCCCTAATTACTCACTCCATACCATCACCCTTCGCTCGTTCGACCTCGGTTTTACAGCTGTATGCTCATGGACTCTGTTCACTGCTTGATGCTATGACGGGCATGAATGATTATTAATCAGCCA
The DNA here is from genome assembly GCA_037951105.1 of Echinarachnius parma. Taxonomy (NCBI): domain Eukaryota; kingdom Metazoa; phylum Echinodermata; class Echinoidea; order Clypeasteroida; family Echinarachniidae; genus Echinarachnius; species Echinarachnius parma. Next base: position 47,742 of record JBAMJV010011922.1, on the reverse strand, counting down.
CCGACTTTGTAGGAATTGAAAACAATTTGGACCTGACATGGTGTCGCTAAAGACGCACTAGTCCAAAATTACTGTTCTTGGTATAAAATTGTATTTTTAAATAGTATCGATCCAGTGCATCTAGTCGTTACGCATCTGTATCATGGCAAGTATCCCGCTCCGTTTTTTGCCTGTGCCACCCTGTACATATACAATAGGATTATTCAACTATCTAATAAAGTATGTATAAATCCTTAACATATTGAAAATGTACCAAAGTGGGTTTAAATGTTGTTTCTTTCTATTGAAAATCAATTTTAACCAAACGTCAGATTCATAGTTTTTACCAAAATCAAATTTTGAAAACTTTCTTGTGTTCTGGAAGGCGCCCTGTTGTGTAAATGGCTGCTTAAACAAAATAAAAACAGCCCTGTAACGAAGCCATTTATATGGTTTTCTACCATTCAAGCATAATTAAATTACTGTAGTATAACTATACGTTTTTAATGAAAGTGTACAAGTTAAAGTTTCTATAAGGGGCCGTCACAAATCAAAAACGGAGCCCGCCCGACTTCTCTGCGAGCTCAAAAGGGCATTTTCGTCAGGAATACGGCCGGTGTATGCTCGATCACTGCGGGCTCCGCCGCGTTTTTTAGGGGTCGGCCGACGTTCGCAGGGCACCGAAACCTGCTCCCAAATTCAGCGATTTTCGCCCGATTCCTTTTGTTTACTGATGGGCGCCGGATTTCTGATCACTGATGTCCATAGGGTTCGCCAGAGCCCCGGTCCAATATGTGACAGGGAGCGAAAAATACGCTCGACTCCCTGGCGGATTCGCCCGGATTTGAAATTCGGCGACTCTCTGACGATCTAAATTCGGCCGGGGTCCGTTTGATTTGTGACGCAGGCTTAAATGGCACCACCATACATAGATTTGGCTCTCTTATATCAAAGATATATCCTTAAAGTGATCCCTGTAAAGTGTCAGATATTGCACAACATGACATTTGAGTCTTCAAACCTATATCAATATCATTGTAAAATACAATTAGAAGATTTGTGAAAGTTTGAAAGAAAACTTTTACCTAGTGAAAAGAACGAATATTGAGTTCATATTTTATCACCGAATACTGATGGCCTGCCGTAGATTTGTTGCTTACTAATCGTCCGAAGTTGACGAATTCCGCACACGTGTATACAGTGGTATACAGACGGTACAGAATTTGCGCGCGTTCAGCCCAACGACAACGAACTGTGGCCCGCGGAGCAGCCAAAACCTTCGGCAGCACGACGCGTTCTTTTTGCATTTATATTTTTATATTTTTTTGTGTGGTCAGTTTCTTTATTGTTTGAAATAATATGTTTCATTATCAAAATATACCTAAAATAACCTCGACATTGTATCACTAGTTCTTACATACTTGTACGCAAACCTAAATGTACATTATTATAAAACAAGATCATGTATATTTGTATACCTGTATTCTCTGTTTACTTGAACATATATGTAAATATTGCATAAAGGATAATAAATGTACTATGTACTTTGATTTTAAAAAAGGAGGTCAACCAGTATACAAATGTATTTTGTTGTCATATTATGCCGTAACTTCAAGTGGGCCTCCCTGAGTTTGCAATATGTTGAGATATTTGAACTGGAGATTACATTATTATAATTAATCATTAACTCTTTCCCTAGTAATGTCATGATTTTGTTTAATGTATCTTCTGGACCCCATGAAAGACCCCATGTTGGCACACGTGAAAATGGACCATCCAGCCGTTAGTTAAAATTCACTTTGTTTTATATTGTATTCATATTTGCTGTATTTTTAAAGGAAAATAAAAAATCAAGCAATTAATCCATGTTCTTTGAATACTTGTTTGGAAACATGCCACATTTATATGATGAATTAACAAATTACAATTTGTATTATCTCAAATCGCTACTTTTCGAATTGTGAAGTGTGACAACACGCTTTCGCAAAATTGAAATACCATATTTTATTGAATTTTATTGAATGAACTTGAAAACCCCTAGCATTTTTTATTCTGCATACTCTTAATGAAAAATTATACATGCTGTTCTTTGTTTTTACTTGCTTCTTGCAAATGTATTAATTAATCGTTTATTAATGACTGTGAATGTGGTACATTTTGAAGTCACATTTATTTGCAGTAGAATTATCCATGTGAGATTACGTCCATTAACTGATTGTGTTACTGTATAATATACGGTATAACGCAGCAATAACATGAAAACATGTTTGTTTAAAGTATTCTATTATTTGTTACTATGTTTATATTTTAATTTGTAATTCATGTGCAATTCAATTGCAATACGGCGAATCATGAAACTAATACAAATGCCATTTATATTATCCATCTATCTACATATTTTGTCTAGTATACACGTGCGTGTAAAAATACAAAATAAATATTGAATGAAGAACAATACGTGTACGCTACAATATCATTCATTATCAAAATATGCCTGAAATAGCTTGAACTGTATAACAGGTATATCTTATGTACCAATTTGTAAATATTTGTTTCCATTATTTTCTAATACAATAAGACCGTAGTATAAATATGTATACAATTCTACTAGGTTATGCACAGTACTGGAAGAAGAAGAAGAGACCATTTGTATTTAAACTCATTTTTAATTTTGTATTATTATAATTGTATCTCTATCTAGCAAATGCCCACTGGCCTAGCACCACCATAAACTAGCTACGGGCAACCAATTTTTATAAGGGCAACCAAATAAAACATAACTTGTAATGTTTTTTGTTTTGTTTCTGGCCTTTGTGTTTACTTGCCCAACTGGGCCACCAGGCAAAAAGTTACTCTCTAGTATTATAGTATTGTAAAGTATGCCATAACTAGCACAAACATATATCGAGGGCAGTCATTAGCTCTGGCCTGCTGGCTTGGAACAACCACTCAACATTTCATTCAACCCAGTTTAGATTTCCCAAGGAGGCATCTCAATAGCTGCATGATTTTGATAATTGTATTTTTTGTATAATTATGCCGACACACATTTTGGGCAGCCAAAACTTGATAGGTCCCTTGTACCACACGCCAGTTACCACAGGAATTACATACCACAGCCAGCCGTTGATATTACCACACGAGTCTTTGTAATTACCTCAATAGTTCCTGTGGTACTGAATTTTCCTGTGGTATGTTGTGTGGTAACATCAATTACCACAGGACATACTAAATTACCATAGCAAGCCCTTGACATATACCACAAGAATCTAGTGACATTACCACACAAATTCCTGTGGTACTTTTATTCCTGTGGTATTTTGTGTGGTAAAATCAGTTACCACAGGGATTACCACAGGATATTTTTGTAAGGGTTGTACCTGCCCAACAGGCGTGACAGGGATAACATGGACAATGGTAGCCCTATTGGTATCACTATGCTTTGTATAATTATGTAATTCGTCACAAAGGTTAAGTCGGGTCAAAAACTCAAAACGCTGACGACGGCTGTAGATGACAGCCGAAAATTTCGGAGGTAGATATAATATTTGTATTGTGATCAAAAGTTCAACATGAACATTATTATGAATTACCAATACAGATGAACTTGAATACTAAAATGTATACAATTATATTTTCTAAATAGATTGTATTCCTTTATTGTTAAGGCTTTCTTTTTGGTTTTATTTGCTTGCATGTACAGGAGGAATATGGTCTATAATGTAAACATTTTGATGAATAAAAGTATAAAATGACAAATATCTTTGTGCAGGGAATTTTGATACTGCCAGTGTACATGTACTTGTCCGTGCAAATGTATGTGTAATGTGTGAGTATATGGGTGTGTGTGTTTGTGTGTATGTGTTTATGGGCGTGTGTGTATGTGTGTGTGTGTGTGTGTTTACATGTGTGCGTGCGTGTGCGTTTGTTTACATGTGTGTGGGTGTGGGTATGTGTGTGTGTGCGTGTGCGTGTGCGTGTGTGTGTGTGTGTGTGTGTGTGTGTTTGTGTGTGTGTGTGTGTGTGTGTGTGTATGTGTGAACGTTTGCGTACGCATATGCACGATGACAAACCTCTGAAAACATGACACAGGCCGATGACGTCCTCGGTTGTTGAAACCATAAAGACATCATTTGAATAGGAATTTTTTTCCAGATTCATATGCACAATTAATCGTGTGTTGAAAAAATGAACAGTCGTCGGTTGTGTGTGTGTGTGTGTCATCACTTGATGAGTGTATTCACATGCAGACGTTCGTCATCAGTAATTGATATACTGAAAATGAGCAAAGACAAATTTATTTCGCCGGGAATCGAACCCGAGACCTCCGGATTGCTAGACCGATATTCAACCATTGAGCCACAATGACCCTTGAATGGGGGACGTTCCCATGAATTCCTCGATTAGTCAGAAGCTATATAAATATAAACCGGACACTAACCTCCGCACCAGTGGCGTACCCAGGTAGCAAGCCAACGTTGGACCAACGTCGGAAACTTGCAAACTCGTTGGAACCCGTTGGACGTTGGACAATCTCGTTGGATCAACGTTGGACCAACATCGGTAACTCGCAGTGAAAAAGAAGTTGGACAATCTCGTTGGACCAACGTTGGACCAACATCGGTAACTCGCAGTGAAATGTACGTTGGACAATCTCGTTGGACCAACGTTGGATCAACATCGTTAACTCGCAGTGAAAAAGAAGTTGGACAATCTCGTTGGACCAACGTTGGACCAACATCGGTAACTCGCAGTGAAATGTACGTTGGACAATCTCGTTGGACCAACGTTGGATCAACATCGTTAACTCGCAGTGAAATAGACGTTGGACAATTTCGTTGGACTAACGTTGGATCAACATCGGTAACTCGCAGTGAAAAAGACGTTGGACAATCTCGTTGGACCAACGTTGGACCAACATCGGTAACTCGCAGTGAAATGGACGTTGGACAATCTTGTTGGACCAACGTTGGATCAACATCGGTAACTCGCAGTGAAAAAGACGTTGGACAATCTCGTTGGACCAACGTTGGACCAACATCGGTAACTCGCAGTGAAAAAGACGTTGGACAATCTCGTTGGACCAACATTGGACCAACATCGGTAACTCGCAGTGAAATGGACGTTGGACAATCTTGTTGGACCAACGTTGGACCAACATCGGTAACTCGCAGTGAAAAAGACGTCGGACAATCTCGTTGGACCAACGTTGGACCAACATCGGTAACTCGCAGTGAAATGGACGTTGGACAATCTTGTTGGACCAACGTTGGACCAACATCGGTAACTCGCAGTGAAAAAGACGTCGGACAATCTTGTTGGACCAACGTTGGACCAACATCGGTAACTCGCAGTGAAATGGACGTTGGACAATCTCGTTGGACCAACGTTGCACCAACATCGGTAACTTGCAGTGAAATAGTCGTTGGACAATCTCGTTGGACCAACGTTAGATCAACATCGGTAACTCGCAGTGAAAAAGACGTTGGACAATCTCGTTGGACCAACATCAGTAACTCGCAGTGAAAAAGACGTTGGACAATCTCGTTAGCCCAACGTTGGACCAACATCGGTAATTCGCAGTGAAATGGACGTTGTACAATCTTGTTGGACCAACGTTGGACCAACATCGGTAACTCGCAGTGAAGAAGACGTCGGACAATCTCGTTGGACCAACGTTGGACCAACATCGGTAACTCGCAGTGAAATGGACGTTGGACAATCTCGTTGGACCAACGGTGGACCAACATCGGTAACTCGCAGTGAAATTGACGTTGGACAATCTCGTTGGAGCAACGCTGGACCAACATCGGTAACTCGCAGTGAAAAAGACGTTGGACAATCTTGTTGGACCAACGTTGGATCAACATCGGTACCTCGCAGTGAAAAAGACGTTGGACAATCTCGTTGGACCAACGTTGGATCAACATCGGTAATTCGCAGTGAAAAAGACGTTGGACAATCTCGTTAGACCAACAGTAATGAGCGGACTCAAGTAGAATTACAATCATAAATAGAAGTGCGCCATCCCCGGTGAATTACCATATAGGATCGATATGTATATTATCGGGTGTCAAGAGACCATGTATGAGTTGGGCCATCGATCTACAAGCAGTTAATAAAGTAAGCTTTCAACTATACTCGTGTGCCTACTTGTATTATATTACAACATGGTGTCTGAAGTGAAAGTGACTGTATGTCTGATTCGATTCGCCATGACCTGTGTTGTAGAAATGCTAATTTGAATCCATTTTGGGAGGCGAGCTTCACGGTTGATGTGTGACCGGATATACCATCCAGAAAACGCTTTATTGAGAACTGTACTGTTCGTTATCAACGGTGCATAGCTAGTAGGAAGAAAGAGCTCCAGAAGAGGCAGAAGCGATACTATGATCAGGGTGCCAAGTCGCTGCCGGTGTTGAAGTCTGGAGAACGTGTGTACTACCAAGTGGGAAAAGAATGGAAACCTGGCGTAGTGACAACTCAAGATTCAACGCCCCGCTCGTACCACATCCATAGTGAGAAAGGTGGGCGGTATCGCCGGAACAGACATCATCTAAAGAAGCGTCGCGCACCTGAAGGTAACATCCATGTTCCAGTAAACGAGGAAACGGAGTTCCCAGAAGCGTGCTGGAGTGAGGTGAAGCCGCCCTCGCAAGAACGTGACAGGCGCTACCCACTTCGACGTCTACTCTCAGACCCCCGGATAGATTAGATTTGTGATAGAGATGAATACCATTTAGGGCAGAATAATCCCTTGGTATCATCTAGGCGTTGGGTAGTCCACCCTGGCACTAGCACGTTAAACCATTTTGCATAAGGTAAATGTCGGTCTTACATAGGGGATGACAACCGTACGAAAGGGGCAGAATAATCCCCTGGTTCCATCTTCTGGGTGTCGGGTAGTCTACCCTGACACTCAAGTTTGTAATTTACCAGTATTTATTATTGTTATGCCAGAGTTACACATGGCATTTCGCCTACTTGTATTATATTACAACACCAACGATGGATCAACATCGGTAACTCAAAGTGAAATGGAGGTTGGACAATCTCGTTAGAGCAACGTTGGATCGACATCGGTAACCCACAGTGAAACGTTCGTTAATCCAACGAGAATCCAACATTTCACATCTGTTGTTCACTACATGTAGCTGTTATGTTAGAAAAGGTAATTTTTTTACTCGTAGCACAGGTGGTCAAAACCCCCTTGCATAATAATAGGATTTAAAATTAGCTGCTGAAAGCAGGATGTATGCCATCGTTGGATCAACGTTGGTTCAACGTTGGATGAACGTTGGTTATTATTCATGAATATTCATGAGTGGTTATCATTGACTGCAAAAAGCATTAATAATCATGTTATTTGATTGTTCAGAATGAATCCAATGTTATTATTTACTCATTATTTGAAATATATGTAAGTTATTTATCTACAAAAACATTCTAAAGGTTTGTTTCCATGATGTATTTGTGTAAATTCTTAAAACTTTATCCAAACATTCAACTTTATCGAAATACCAACCATCAAACAAATATTAACACAGAAGCTAGGTTATATAAAGCTGAGTGGATGATGTAGATGTAGTGAGTGTAGGAATAGGAATAGGACTATATGGATAGGAATAGGACTAGGAATAGGGTTAGGGTTAGTCTTAGGTAAAGGGAAAGCTAGGATAGGATGTTCTAGATATCACCAATAGGCGTGTCATATGAATATTAATTTAATTTTTTTAGTACGGTGAGACGTTGGTCCAATGTTGGACCAACGTTGGACCAACGTTGGATCAACGTTGGACCAACGTTGGAGAAATGTTGGTGAATTACGCTGGACCAACGTTGGATGCTTGTTGGAGACATGTTGGATGCTTGTTGGAGACATGTTGGATGCTTGTTGGATGAGTGTTGGAGACATGTTGGATGCTTGTTGGAAATATGGTGGATGCTTGTTGGACACATGTTGCTTTGACGTTGGATCAACGTTTGCGTACGCCCAACCAACGCTGCTCCAACGTTGGCGAATACAAAATACCAACCTTGGATCAACGTTGGAAAAGCGTTGGTCCAACGTTGACAAATGACAACTTTCCAACGATGGACCAACGTTGATCCAACGTTGGTATTTTGTTTTCGCCAACGTTGGAGCAGCGTTGTTTGGGCGTACGCAAGCAACGTTGGTCCAACGTTGCCGGACAACGTTGGACCAACGTTGCCGAAAAAATTGGACAACGTTGGTCCAACGTTGGACCAACGTTGGCTTGCTACCTGGGTAGCTACGGGGGGCACGGGGGGGGGGGGGCACGTGCCCCCCCCCCCCCCCCCCAATAGTTTGGCAAAAAAAAAAAAAAAAAAATGACGACCCGACATGAAGCCAAATGTGTCTACAATGTATATCATTCATTATATCCTACATGAATGAAATCCTGTTCAGTGATTGGTCTACATAGCGTCATGTGACCAAACATAGTAATGCCCATGGAGAAAAATGTGCTATGCGTGACGTCATTCATGGAATAGTAAATGCTATTCCATGAATGACGTCATACACGCCGGGTGATCATATTGAGCCCATATAGATGTGTGTTATAAAACTTCCCTGCGAGCAGAGGTCTTGTTTTAGCTTGCGAAAGATGCTCGACGGAGATTTCTCAAAGAGTTAATTAAAAAGAAATACAGCATATTTTCACCCGTGAATATCAATAAGTTCCAAAGAATATTCTAGAGATGCATTTCATGTATAACGTAGCGGTATTCGAATTTAAAAATTGCGACAATGGTGCACATTGTGCATCGTGGTCCTTCTGTGGTCGTGACACTAATTCGTCATTTAACAATCGGCAGCGGTGTGCACTGCACTAGCTGTATGTGTAATGTACGAATCATAGAAGTATGAATAAACAAACCAACCGTTTATACGAATAACTGTTTTCTCCATACAATTACACGTGTGTAGTATGTAAACAGCAACGAACGTTGAGGGCGGTAAACACGAGACCGTGTTGCCTTCAGGAAGGTCAACTCGTATATTGCATGTTATACACGCAGTCTATGAGAAATCGCGAATTATTTTTTGTGACCATTTCGAAGGGCGCCCCAGTTGACAGTAACGTTTTTCGGTAGATTGTAGATTTGATAAATAGACCAGAAGTCCGATTTTGCACAGATTGACACTAAATATATAATTTTGTTTGACATTTCATGAATATGGGAATTTTTTACAAAATCGCTCATTCCAATCATAGTCTTATTAAAATAAACCGCATCGGCATTTTCATGATAATAACAATTTTTGTCGGCAAAACTGTGTGTACAAAAACCGTTTGTGAGTGAGGATGACGTATCGAGATATTAAGCAGACGACAAAAACGAGCATTCTTCAAAATCCCGGAATTGTATTTGTATGCTATTTATTCCTGTCTTAGACTTAGGATAATTAACTGACGTTAGCGTATTATAACATCATTTAAACTAGAAATAGACTCTGTGGCGACTCTGCCGATTAAGCACATTAATGTGCTTTATTTAAAACAAATTTGCGACTTACTCTTGCCCATTGGCATTGACATTGTATACGTACGATAGTGACCGGCAAGTGACTTCGCGATACGGTGTCTGAGAATGAGCTACGCCGGTCGGGTCGGCGGCAGGCGAGGCTAGTCTGCCGCTCATTCACCGGGCTTCTGCTCCGGCTCAGCTGACTCGACGCTAGCTCATCTTCATGCAGTCAGTCTCGGTCCCGCGTCTCGGTCTTTATACGAAAGTGGTGGTTTTATTTTTACCTTATTGTATGGCCTACTTTGTATCATTATTGAAGGAGATCCAGTTTATCAATTCCAACCCAAATCATGTAACTTAGTCTTGTTCTTGGAGATTTCACCTCAATCTTTGAGTCTTGTATTGACTATGGGACCTTTTTACTCGCTTGAATTTGATACCTGTTTTTGTTGAGTCAAGTTTAAAAAAAGAAATGTCTAGCTTAGACGTAGCCTAGGCAGGCTACGGTGTAGGCCCTATTTAGATAGGTCTTAGCCTTAAGCCCTTATTTGGGGTAATAGTACGTTTGACCAGGTTTAATTACATTTAAATTAGATCTGGTTTGCAAAACAAAAAGAAAAGTCAATTCAAATCATGTGCAAATTGCATTTTTTTTGTAGGGGGGGGGGGGGGGGGGGGTATAAGACTATCCAACCCCAAAGGCATGTACATAGTTGCCTGCATCAACCAGTATGATCATGAGTGGGGAGAAATTAGCCAAAATAAACATGGTGTCCATTCTTTAGGAGTGTAGGCTTACTTATTTGAACCCCTTTATTATCTTTCATTGAATATGTGGTCATGATTGCATTGTAGATGTAAAGGGGTTTAATGCCTAAAATAGAAAGAATTATTTTGTAAATCTTTACTCCAGGAACTCAACAACAAAAAAAGGAAGCTAGGCAGCGTAAAAGGAAACTGGCATAATACTTCCATTTTGTTTCTCATTTGGGTAAATGATGGGGGTGGTCCAGAATCAAGCCTTTAATATTCCAGTGAATAGATGTCGATGTCTTATTCCTCTTCCAATAAAGTGCAGCTTCAGACTTGAAGACTATGCACCATTTATCAAAACAAAATAATTTACATCAGTTTCTTTAATCACCATCATAGCCACCTTTCAACTAATCATTTAACAGCTAGAGGGGGTCAAAATAGTAAAACATACATGTTTTGCAATGATTTGACAAAAATATCCTGACCTGAAGGGGAAAATATAAGACTATCATGCCACACTTCATACACCCTGTTAGTTAAGAGGAGCTCTTCAATCAGGAATTCCACCATGACACTCAACATCATCCACTAACCATTATCACCACAACCAGTGTACGTGCCAACAAAATAACAAATATCTCTCATTTAGCTTCAATTTAAAAATAAGAAATAAACATTAGATACCAAAGTAATAAGATTTGTTCTTGAATTATGATATTTCATAGATTATTTTGTTTGCAATATTGAAAGTTGTAGATGGATGCAAGCAAAAAATGCAAGTAAACCATTCATTGATAAAAATGTGGCTTTTGCATGAATCTATTTATCTACACACCAAGACCAAGTTTGTAATACATTATAATTTAACTGTAAATCAAATGAATGAGTGAGAGTTGAATAGATTTAAACATGATGTCCTCTTTTTGAAAGACAAAGCAAATGGTTGAGACTTGAGAGATAATTATAATATGAAGGAAAAAAATGTTTTTAAAGCTAGCCTGAGAAGGGGCTTGGAAATGTAATCTCTGCATGCATGTTGAGGTAAATTGAAGGCTGGTCGTCTAAACCACCAATAATTACACATCGCACCATTCGTTTCAGTTAAGAATGCATTCTTTCATGCATCGTTTATTGAACTCATTGGGAGAGTATATGAAAATCAGCTTGTATGTACACACTGGTTATATACACTTTGGTTGTATACACAAAGTGCATGCCTAAAGCTATGCATGCACCCCATGCACATCACATGTACAATGCAATTGCAGTCTACATAATTTATGTTGTTTACAAGTACAACAACAGGTCACTGTTTGACCTACATTCAGTTAGGCAAATCTAGAATTGTCTAGACTGCAACTAGTCTGGGTTTTCCTACGAAAATACACTGCGCTGGTGGACTGTACCAAAACGGAAGAAAAAGACCCTAATAATATACTACAGAAAATACCTGGGAACATTTTTAAAATTCAGATCTTGAAATAACAAAAGGTTGTAACAGCCATTTCATCAGTCTAACTAAGATCTTTTACCAATCTGTAAAGTGAAACCTTGTTATAACGAGCATGATGGTTCTCAGATAGCCTTGGGTTTAAAGCAATTACCTCACTATATCATTATCAGGTAACTTATGTGATAACAGGTCTCCTTATAAAGAGGTTCCACTATAATAATGATCAATTTTCACAAACAAAATATTACATCTATTCAGGTTTGCCTACAATGAAAGTGATTCAATTTTGTTATGGGGCGATTTTATCATTTTTCTTTTAACTTGACCATGAGGAAAATGGAAATCTATAATATAGATTCAGAAAAGAAAAGAAAAGAAATGAGCCTGAGGGTTAGACAATTAGATTATGTAAATATCATTTTTCTTGCATCATTTTAATTCTGTATCACTGCAAATGATTTCACCAACTAAAATGACTAGAGACGTCAACTTTTGCAAGGTCATGCTCTATAAGTCTCTAACCTCTGAGCTACATGGCACTCCTTCAAAGATTCTTCCTCAATGCACATACTAGACGGGTTCAGGAAAGTACCACTATGAGATGCATTCTAGCTCAGTGCTGGTTAGAACACAGTAAAGCAATTGACAGGTCTTAGGTAGGATCATAAGCCTATTTTCTTTGCTCACTTTCATTAAATTAATTTATTTCTGATCAGTTCCCATATGTTTGGATTTAAAAGAATTAGGAATGCCTAATTTTGTTACAGTGGAACCTTTTTATACCAAACTTCATTATATAACGAGGTACCTGATATAGCATGGCTTGTCCATTGCTTGTGAACACTACCAAGTAACATCCATGGTGATCTGTCATGCTCCTATTGTCCGAAGATCTGTAATTAAAGAATGCAAACACACACAGAGAAAGAATGTTAGACTATAGATAGCAATTGCACTTTCAGCCCATTTATTGATTTTGGTATAACATATTCTCGAGTCCATGGAAAACAGAGTGGAGTATTTTTAGGGAACAGTCATGAATGAGTTAATATTAATACAACTTTATAAACATTATAAACTTTAAAATAAATTGTCTTGACCTCAAAAAGCATGTAGAGTAATAAAAGTTATCAACAAAAATTACCAAAACATGCAAATAAATTGAATAAGAAGGTGACAAATGATATTGAACACAATGAAGAAATTTTCTTGAATTATTTATATAGCTTAAAGTTTAATCATTCATTGCCACAAACCAATAAATAAATTCACTGAGAAGTTGATCTCCGAGATAGTTAGGATGTATAATAATACCAATAAATAATGAATTCAAAATATGAAAAGAAAAACTTGAATGGCCTTAATTATTCCTCTTATCCAAATTAATACTTAATTATAAATAACGGGGAAAAAGCTAACCTATGAAGAAAAAAAAAGAATCCTGCACCAAAAAAATGAGTGGGATGATTAAATTATAGTAGAAAGAATACCTGTGCCTGTGGATAGCTGACTAGCTGTGCATAGCGAGTAAAGAACCGGCAGATAAGTAATCCTGAAGTACCACTGTAACACCAGCCTATCACCAGTCGCCAGTCCTTGTTGAACCACATCCTCAAAATATTGCTATGAGATGAAAAAAATATAACATTCATAAGAAAAAATATTCACTTAATTTCACTAACATGTTCTTGATGTGGAATGAAAATACTAGACCAAAATAGTAAACAAAATACATCTGTTCAGAGAGTGCAAATTAGTAATTAGCTCCTGAAAATAGTGAAATGACAAACGAGCTCCTGTAAAGTCTCAATTAAAAAATGCAAAATTGATTGATTGACTTTAGGGTTTAAACTGATGATTAGGTACTACATTTACTTTTCAGTCAAGAGCCAGTTAAGTAAACGTTAAAAAAAATCCTTGAAAAGAAGTTTTTTTTATTACTTAGACATTTCTTGGTCCATCATTTTGTATTGTCATCAATGATTTAGAATGGGCTACAAACGATACATCCTAAACGTGCAATCAGAGTAAGGCCTAAGGGGTTGAACAAAAACATCAGATAAAAATGTGAATTAATGCTTTCCAGTCTGGGGCTGGCATGTGTTTGCAGGACAAATTGAATGTCAGTGCAGTGGCTGGAAGAAAACAATTAGCCAGGCCTAGGGTCAGTCTCTCACTCTCGGAATCTTTCTTGTTTTTAATTTAAATTTAAATAAATTATTATTAACCAGGGCCAGGCAGGAGTCGGGACCGCAATAAAAATCAATGATTAATAAATCATTGAAAGATGCTAGGACAAGTCAACTGATCTCTCTAAATCTAATGTGATTAAACATTACCGGTTCTTGGATTATCTAAGGTAGATGGCAAACCATCGTTTTAAGGCCGAGTAGACTATATTTAGTCCAGATTGCCGAGACGGCCAGAGAAGCCGAGTATGAGAGAGGGACACCTTAGCCTAGCTTCGCCTGCCGACAAGACCGGCGTGGCTCACTTCTAGTTCTACTCTAGCCCACCGGCACCGGCAAAGGCAAAGCCGGTGAAGTTACCGACTTTTACTTTTAGAAGTTCAGCACTTGCATGTCTTTGTTAGTTTGTTGCCATCCATTATTCAGTCTTAGAGTTAGATCGATCGACAAAATGAATCGTTTTCATTGCCTATTTTACTGGTTATTTTAGTAATAGAATGGCCGACAGTAAGAGACTGAAATTAAATGTTAAAAGATGCCACAAAAACAAAAGATTTGTCGATCTATTCCAGCCGCGCCCCGCCCTCAGTCTCAGACCAGTTCCACTTCCAAATATTTCTTTCAAATTAATATAGATAGCATTATAGGCCTAATATATGAAAATGAACTCACAAACTAGTTTCAGATATTATTTCAATCAAATTGTCGATATGATGACAAGTAGACACAATCTATAAAATAAGGTATTACAGCATTTTAAAATAAAATCGACTTACTATTTTGTGAAAGTTGGATTCCGCCGTTCAACAGCTGTAGGGCAGATGATGCGGTTCGCGGCCATGCGCTGGTTCGCGGCAGGTACAGCGATCGCGCTTCGATTGAACAGCGGAAAATCGCGATACGGCAAATTGAATGTATGCATGTCATACACAAAATTATGCTCTTTCATCTCGTACCCACGAAATTCCCGACCAGCCCGCTGGAACAGGGCAATTTGAGGTTGACTGTCGCGAACCGAGCAGAAACATAACAACTGCGCGAGCTGCTAACTGGTAAGTTAAGGGTCATGGACTTACCTAGACCTTTCTTATTACATGAATTTTCGTTTGAGACGTCTAATTTTGAAGTTGAATGGTAGAATTTGAGATGGTGAACGATATAAGACACTGTGAACTTGAAAATAAAAAGCGAATCGGTCAATTACGGGGCGGCCGCGATCGGGGTATCTATATCGACTGCGTAACCTGGTTCGCGGCCGGGGGAATTCCCACACAGAACAGCATGTACGCACACGCATTGAGCGTGCATGAATGTCACATGGCGGCTGTAGACCCGGAATTTTCTTGAAGCTTTCTTAATTCTGCTCCCGTATTATTTGTTAGACTCATCCACTATGATCACAGGGTTTTATTACGCTAAAATCCCTTCATTATGTATATTATGGAACCCATCAAATCAAGAATTAAACCTTTTCTACCCCACAATAATAACCATCTCATATCATAACGATCGAGTCATTATTTCTCAAACGCGTGGGTACTGAATTGAAGCCGCGCCGATATGATCTGAATAACTAGAATCATAAGAGAGACGCCAGCAAAGTTTGGAAGGGGAAGGGGATATAATTCCTCTCTTGGCAAATCCAATCCGTAAAAATAAATAGAAAGAAGCACAAATTAATTTTACATTTTTGAAAAGGACTTTCCTGTGCTTCTTGTGAGAAAATAAAACGTAAACCCCTTGTAGTGGTGCCGGGGGGGGGGGGGGGGGGGGGGGGGGGGGTCAGGGATTGGAAACAAGGGTGCATTTTTGTAGATTATCATGCATGTCCCTAAATTATTATTTAGGACCAAGTGTTCCACAAAATATTTCAAAATGGAATTACATTTTTTTACGGTAACACCTTTTTCGTAAGTTCTTTATTTTTGTTTCGCAAATATTAGGGTGACTTCGATGGAGAAGGACGCAGAGCTATACTCGGCACTGTTCAAGCAAGGATGTATGAGCTAACCTTATAACTCTTGGTTCAAGGCGGTTCATGGCTTGCTCAGATCTGGTCGGATACTTCAACTTGTCAATTGTATAATAAAGGTGTCTTCATGAATTGTTTAATCAACGAAGGTCATTAATTGTTCGCAATGTATTTACTTAATTCATGCCTAGATCTTCGAATGATTATCAAGTTCTAATAATTCAAAATGTTGATTATAAATAATTATTTCAGCGCAGTAGAGTATTATATAACAGAGGTGATGTGATTTTTCATAAGCATATAAATCATATGATAATTTGTTTTTGTATACATTATACTAGTAGCTGCGCTATAACAATGTTTCATATTATTATTATCATTTATATGAAAAATGCATGGAAAATTACACCACTGTTAAAAACTTCTCACTAGCATTAATTATCGCCATAACTTTCACTACTAATTTGCATTTTCGTTTTTTGCAGTGTATAAAACAGAGTGATGTAATTTTCATAAGCATATAATTTTATTTATTATTTGTTTTGTATTTATAAGCACGCAAGAAAAGGGGTCTTAATTTAACTTAATTACATTTTGTGTCCCATCTAGCTTAAGAGCAAGCCCTTGTTATACAAGAAGATTCGTACGAAGGATCCCATTTCTACTTGAAAGGAAATTGTTTCGTATACAAACGTATTTTACATACGTGTTACATTGTAGATTTAGTATATTTGCTTATATACATGTAAATTTATTTTAACCGATATATTTGTTTGTCCAAATATTTAGTTAGACATAAATATAATACGCGTACATGCCACTATATTATTCACAACAGCCGTTATTTAATAACATGTACATGAGGTTTTTAAATTATGTTACCTTCAATTTGAAATCCCACGAATGATTAGGCGATGCATGTTCACATTTGTGGATCTCTGTTTTTTTCTTTTCGACGCACTAAAATAGTGAAAACCTTTTGTGAAAATTGACTTAGACCAAAGACCGTGTCTGTTCCATTATATATGTAGCCTATACGGGTGCTGCTCGATTATTCCGAAGATTCGTTATTCCGAAATGATTATTATTCCAATCACATTGATGTCACATACATGGGGTTCGTTAATCCGAAAATGAATTGGGTTCGTTTATCATCCGAATATTTGTTGCATTCATCCGAGGTTCACTTATCAACGGTTTATAATTCGGACGGTTCGTTAATCCGAATGTTCGTTTTAACTTTTGAAAATGAATAGGGTTCCATTAATCAGGAAATTGAAATGAGGTTTGTTAATTCTAAAAATTAAACAGAGTTCGTTAACAATTTCAATTTTCAGTTTATTGAACCTCATTCGCATTTTCGGACTAACGAATCTCCGTGATTTTATTTTATGAAGTAACAACCCTTTTTCATTTTCATATCAATGGAATTGTCGGCATAATTATATCTACCCCCGCGGTTTCATTCTCGGGGAAAATTTATTTATTTTTCCACATTTTATAAAAAAACAACAATATAAAACAAAGAATATCAAAATGTGCGTGTGTGTGTGTGTGTGTGTGTGTGTGTGTGTGTACGGGTGGGGGGGGGGGGGGGGGGAGGGGTCAAATAGAGGTCAAATGCGGCCTAATATCACAGGTGTAAGGAAATGTATATTAAATATATTTATTATGATTGCGAAGACCAAAAGGCCAAACAAAAATCATGACAAACTGCATTGTACAAAACGGTAATAGTGAATTTATGAATCTTTCTTATTGCAGTTGCAACTACATGTATTATAAAGTAATTATACTTTTTTTTTAATTTCTAAGTGGGGGGCAATTTTTGGATTTGAGTCTCAAGACTATTTCCATAACGAGCTGTAACCTCATTATTTTGCTGAATATAATTATACTCGACAACGGCATATAATATAAGTAACCAAAAGAACAATATATCAAACATATTTCGAATCGATATTTGAAAAGAAAGGAAAGGGAGAGATTGCAGAAGATCGATATCGTAAGCAGAGCTTGAAATGATACCGGCATTACAGAAGGAAGAGGAGATACAGGAAGAAGAGAGGTGAGGATTAGAGTAATATTCACGTTATAATGATAATAACAATAATGGTTTATACAAATCATGACAATTAGCATGAATACTAAAGATATAATGGGCAATATCCTTTCATGAAAGTTCGTTTATCAAAGGCCTTTATATTTCATAATTCCGACGGTGCCGTTAATCCGAATGTTCGTTTTCCGAAAACGAAATGAGGTTTGTCAATATGAAATGAAACAAGAGTTCGTTAAAAATTTAATTTTCGGTATAACGAACCTCAATGCATTTTTGGACAATACATTTCATGTACTTCATCATTAGCCGAATATATATATGGAAAACAATATTGCTAGTAATACATATTATACGATGACAAAATAACAATGAAAACATCTTAGCAATATGATAATTATTAATATAAAAAGTAGGCCTACTTCATAAGTGAATAAATATAAATAACCAAAACAAAAGAACAATTTATCAAACATATTTTTTCGAATCGAATTTGAAAAGAAAGAAAAGGGGGAATGCAGAAGACCGATATCATAAGCAGGCCTTACTGAACGAGGGACGATACAGGAAGAAATAGAGGGGTGAGGATTGGAGTAATATTCATGTTATAATGATAATACAAATTAATGGTTGATAACAAAATTATGACTGTTTGCAACATTAAAGGAGGGGTGCAATCCCGGCTTTGATTCAGGTTTATAGCTTTAAATATGTGCCTTTATTGATATACCACACTCTTTTTTTCAAAGAAATCCTTAAGTTGGGAAAAAAAGGTAAATTTCATGCAACTTTTTTGCTTTATTACGCATCGGCGTTCCATGCTCCTAAAAAAAGTCATTTATAGCAGAGCGGAATGTGCGCACGTGTCACCCGATTCATGACATCACTTGCAGACCGCAACGCGGAGAATGTGCATTGTTTACATGCAGAGCCTATGACTTGCTTGGTTAAACACAAACTTCGTTTTGTCTTGCTTTAAATTGAGGTTTTACTGAAAATGCTTAAGAATTGCTAAGAAATGAATTGTAGCAGGATGCAGCTACACATCCTGAGTGTATATCGTCCCATGATATCAAACCTGAACAAATGTTTGCAAATATTGAAACAAATTGAAATAATATCTCTGGTGTCAACGTGAGTATTGTACTCAGCGTGTACGTCTATGACCGAGCTAAACTGCGATTGCCTGCCGTGACGTCACAAAGATGACGTCATTTTTGTTCGCCCGGGACACAGTTTTTTTACGGGGGTTCCGAAAGAGAATTTACAAGTTGATTTTTTATTTTACCGGGTTTTCCCACGAGGAAAATATGTTTTGTATTAGTAATCTTCATGAAAAAATCTACCTTAGATACAGTAAAACCCAATTTTGAGGCAGTTTTCGTGTCACCATACCTTTAATGCAATATACTTTCACGATTCTTGTTAATATGATACAAAGTTATTCACTTTGAATTAAAATAATTTTCCTTGGAATATAATCTAGTTTTCTCGTCGATAATCGACATACAACCCACATGAAAATACAAATCATATTAGAGAGTAAAGTAAAGTTGAAAAAGTTACAAAAAATGAAAGGAGTAGATAAGGTGCAACGGCGGGGTGCAGGGAAGAACTGTTGGGGCAAGCACTGTGAGAAATAATGTTCCTGTCCCAAAGCCTGTATCGCCCCAAACACACACAGTAGGAAACTAGGAGTACATATTAGTCAGTTCCCAAACATATATCTCCCGTGTATGACCCCAACACCCCCTCCCCCCCCCCCCCCCCCCCCCCCCCACAAAAAAAACACACACGTTGATCAATATGACTACAACAATTATCTAAGACTGATAATTTTAACATTTTCAACAAGGGATTTAGGGAAGGCACAATTATTGCCCCATCTACTCCTCAGTCTACAGCTGGTTGTGGAGCACTCAAAAAATAATATTTTAATATGATATCCGTAATATAATATTAATTTACGGAAACAAAATACAATTTTTGATTTAAATAAATATAATTCAATGCAAACACAATTCTATACGGCCAAAAGAGGGCGACACACATCGAATCGACATCGTAGGCTTGTCATGAGATATGACGCACATCATCACCAGATCGTTGAGATTGGCGTTTCAATTATCATCAACCTGTGGAAACAAAACAAAATAACATTGTAAAATTACCAAAATCATCAAAAATAGAAACCAAAGGATATAATCATCATGACAAAAAAGGTGTTTTCAACTTTTCAAGCTCGAAAACAACTTCGTCGCTGCTAGCGAGCGACCAATGACCAATTTTGGTTACATTTCACATATCTGATGAAATGTCCAGAAAAAAATATATGTTCAGTGCAGTGTCAATCTGTACAAAATCGGACTTCTGGTTGGTGTATCAAATCTACAATCTAAGGAAAAACGTTACTGTCAACTGGGGCGCCCTTCAAGTGGTCACAAAAAATAATACGAGTTGACCTTAGCTTCCTCGAGGCAACACGTCACGCAAGTGTTATACGCCCTCAACGTTCGTTGGTAAACAGGTAATTATTCACCTTGATATGCGCGTTTTGCATTTGGGTGCGCATTAGTTGTTAAGGCGCGTAACCATGAATGGAAAGATAGCGCAATACGCGCTCTGCGCTAGGACTATTGCGCAAAGGGGGTCAGTGTCACAAACAGAACATAGTCAGTGCAGTGATGGTTCCATGATCAATGTTTTGTTTTTCTTTATATTTTTCTTTAATTTAAATGAAATCATTTATTTTTGCGATGATCATGATTATGCGAAGGATATAAAACAAATATATCATGTACTATTTCGAGCACTATGTTCTTCGGGTCTACGACCCTCAGAACATAGTGCTTTTCCTGTCACCTCGGAATCCATAATTTCAACTAGAGGCTCTCAGCGCATGGTATATTTGTTTATTATTATCACGTTTTATTTAATGTGTGATAATAATCATTATTTATCAACGATAATAACCAAGAACATAACAGTCGTTCCCTAGTACTAGCAATAGCGCACCTATATCAGTTTGAAGAATCCTTCCAATATAGCGCCTTATGCAAATTTTCAGTCCCGTGCGCGAGGATCGACGCTCACCGCATTTCAGAAGACATAGAGCGCGTAGGCCTAACAAACTTCCTAGCATGGTAAATCGTTTATCATACCAAGGGCCCTTTTAGGATCTTGAATCTGCCTCCCGCTTTTATAGATAATTTTGACGCCTTCATGCAGGCTATAACAGTATATACGCAACGCGTTGTGAATCGCTTGCATGAATGCAAGTCGTATGCATAAAATATTGCGCCAATCGCATATAATGAGCTACGACATGGCCCAGTTCCCCTTCTCCCTGTGTGCTCAGAATTAATTTTCCGACCATGAATTTGCCACAAATTGTAAGCTTAAACTATAAAGATTGTAATATGGTATTCAACTCGTAAAAATTGATGTTTTTAAAATGTGTAAAAATAGGAATAAAAACTTGTGAAAAAAATAAGTTTGAAAGGTAATTTCTTTCGTTAAAAAACACTTTTCATTCTCCGTGTATCCAAAATATTAATTACTTACTACTGTTTATAGATATTGCTCTAGCAGAATATCATACTTTCTGTAAATGTTGTTTTTTCATCCGGTCAGGAACTAGCAAAATACTAGGCGATGCATACGAGACTTCGGCAGATAATTGACATGGTCGATTTGCGATCATTTCGAACCGGGGGATACCACGCCATCTCTTGCTCTGCGTCGATTCTCTATGTACTGCGCGATTATCACGTACAGCGTGCTCTGCATGCAGTTGGCCATGAACGAACACGCACCTGATTTTACTTTTGGGTGCGTAACCCCCGGAATAAACGGCTTTATATTGCCCCACATACGTATTATTGTGTATGTTGTTATCATCGAACATGACTTGAACAAGAAAAAAGTGAAAATACAAATAATGTCTTCACTGGGATTGCAATAGTAACGTTCAATGCATTACAAAGGCTTCTCACGCATGTGAGCAATTAATAATATGTTTTATACTTATACTCATAATTTCTAGGTATAGTACTACATACTGCTGAGCATATGTTAATTCAGTTACATAGTGAAATTTATATTTCAGTTACCTAAACAAATGTACAAAATCATTGGAAGGTACTATATGGTTGTAAGTGAGGTATCATTTGAAAGAGTAAGACATGTGCTAAATTATGAACCATATGTTGTGGCTATGTAATGTAATTTGCCACCCTATTACGTAACATCTTGTTTCAAAGAAATACATAAGACTTAGTTTTGTAATAGTGAACTTTCTTACAAAACCATTCCAGAAGATTGTTCTTTCCATTTTTTTTTTCAGGATCAGAGGGGTAGATATTCATTATCATTTGGTGTAAATTTCATTTGTTAAAGCTCATTATTTGTTTTATATAATTTATGTAATATATTTTTGAACCGGGGTTCAAATTACTCTGTTGTATGTCAGTGAAATTGGTTACTTGGAACTATAATCTCTAATTTTATTTTTGCCATACAGTTAATTGTCATAACCATCATCAACAACATCATTATCACAACATCATTATCACAACATCATTATCATTATCATCGTTACTGGCATCGTCATCATCACGATCAACATTGTCAACATCTTCATCTTCATCATTATCAAGTATCAGCATGCATCATCATCGTGCATCATCAACATCACCATCATTATCACCATCAACATCATCATCATCATCACCACCGTCATCGTAACGATAATCACGTCATCATCGACAGCATCATCGTCACGATCGACGCCATCGTCATGATTACCAACATCGTCACAATCATTATGTCATCATCATTATCATCATCACCACCGTCATCGTAACGATAATCAGTTAATCACGTCATCATCCTCACGATCATCGACATCATCGACGTCATCGTCACAATCATCATGTCATCATCCATCGTCCTCCCCACCATCAATGATTCATCACTCATCAGTCATAGTGATCACTTCAAAATAACAATAAATCCTATTACCAGTATTCACAAAAAGAAATCAAAGGTTGTGAGTGATCATCTTCATTTTCATAGATTGAACTCTAAATTGAGCTACAGAGTTGTGCCATTGTTCTACTAGTCAGAACTTCAACAAAAATAGAACACACCTTTTTCATATAGATTTACGTGTGAGGAAAACATCTCCTAGCTCGTCAAGAAGTTTGGCCATAAACTAGGTTTTTTCCTATGACATCTATAAAAATGTTCTTGTGTCTGAATATGTAATTCCCCACGCGTTTTAAAGGAATAGTTGTATACATGCGTCAGTAAAAATCCACCATTGCATTTATACAAATTTATCAAGAAGTGAAATGATTGGAACTGGGTCTTTGAAAGAAAACAAGTTATATTTGATACGTTTTCTAAATTTTCCATTTGTTTTTAATGCTGTTACTCATAATGTGGGTTTACATGAGACTTTACTTAAACAGTATTGGTGACGAGCCTGACAAACATAATTATGATCATTGGGTGTGAATGAAATATTGATTTGTTGTAGCTTTGTATCCCCTTCCAGTGGAATATTCAACGATGAATATTTTTGTCACTTACCTAAACTACAGATTGTGCAGAACTACAAACGAAACAATGTGTTAAAAATGCATTTATTTAAAAATTAGAAATAAAAGATGTTTCCTGAACAGAAAAATGGATTTTGGTATAGAAATACACTGCAAAGAAAATATTATTAAATTCATTTAAGTTCAATTTGTTTCAACCTCAGCCTCTTTGGTGCACAATAAATAGGTGGCTAAGAAACAGATTGGCATATCTTGTTGATGCATCTTTCTCGGGTGTAATGAGTCTCTCAATTCTTTATGGAATTTCAATCTACAAGTATGAACAATTTACAACTTCACCTAACCTTAAATTAGTGACTGACGAGCTTTCGTTCCCTAATTTAAGGTTAGTTGAAGCTGTACATTTTTCATATGAATCTCTGTAACCGATGAAAGTTTTTTGTATTAATCTACAATCAGTCTGTTTCTGTAATTCCTAGGTATCCGTTCTTGATAATATTAAACGTGCACCTGTAAAGTGTCAGATATTGCCCTGGTGTGGTTGTGGTGTGCAATGGTTGGGTGCATAGGGTGCCTGTGGTGGATGGATATTGGTAAACGTGGGTACTCTAGCAGTGGACGATTACTGGTACGAGTTCGATGTTGTGGATGATGCAGGTTGGCAGCATCAGTTGACTGTGGAGGGTGCAGGTTGGCTGTATCAGGTGGCCATGTTGAATGATGGTCGAGGTGTACAAACTTCACTCTTGGGACCTGATAGTATTCAAAATAAATTTAACAAATATTGTCAAGATTGTCTTGTTTTGCAGTTTAACCACATATTTGTATAACAATGTTTATGCATACCTTCTAATTAGAATAGATAAATGATAAATATCATAAAGATATTTCAAATTAAAATGCAATAAAATCATGTTTCATGTACTGAAAACAAATTTGAGAAGAGGCATGGCTGCAAGAAAATATTGGATCATTATTTTTTTTCACTGTGGACGTCAATCAAGATTTCTGTGACCCCAAGACTATTACAACATAATCATGAGAATTAGGAACAAAATGTACCTGCTTGTGCATCTAGTGATTTCCATAAACCTAAGGCTGTGATGGGCAATGGTTAGGTGCATCAGGTGGATGGTTATTTGCAAGTTGGAGTTGCGCTGGACGATCGCTGGCAAGAGTTGGACGTCGTGGTGGATGATGCAGGAGGTTGGCAGCATCAGGTGCTTGATGGGTGCAGGTCAGGCACATGGCGATTGGTTCCTTAGGATCAGCTAGTCACTTAGGGAATGTCAAACCAAAGCGATCTACATGTGTACATACATGTACCTCTGCAGACTTCTTTGCCCTTGGCCTTGATGCGCTGCGTGATCCCTTTCTGATATATGTATGCAAGTCATTCTTTCTATCCTTTACCAATAAGTTTATTTTTTTGCGTTGTAAACAGTTTTTTTTGTACAGTTTCTTTGGCACTTTTCTTGTTACCGGTGCAGATAAAATATTATGTGAAGTACGTTTTATCAGGAAGAGTTCCAAATTGTATGCAAGAAAACAATTTCCTTTGGCTGTTGAATGAATCCCATCCAGCGAATAATAATACTAGTCCGAAGAAAAACTGCATATTGAAGAGTTCGCGAAAATGAAGCTGGTCTCTTTCCCAAATTCCAAATTATTTGTTCCTAGTAATGTGCAATACAGACACAGTCAGTTACTAGTTATTATAAGTATTGTCCACCATCTCTCATTCTCTGTCCATCATTTAACATTCATAAAGAAAAGGTGTGTACCGTAGCACCACGAAAAAATTCACATTGACTTCAGAAGACAAGTTCTGGTTCAAATTCTGAATAACATTGTCTGTCCTCCAAATCACGTACAGTAGAATCCCCAAAGGCAAAGATAATCTCTTCGGAAGATGAAAGTTGAAACAGATGACAGATGGCCAGGTTCCAATCCAAGGAATCCCTGTTTAGATTAGAAAGGGAAAAAAGGTTACTATACTATTACTAAAATTTCTACTAACTAAAAATAGAATAAATAAATATTAAAAATGAAAATAAACTCACGATTTTATCTGTTCCAACAAGAATCGAGGAATACAAATTAGGTTCAGATCTACAACTTACCCTCATCTAAATGCTGAACAGTCGTTGATGATTAGTAATTGCAAATAGAACTACAAATACAAATTACAATGCATTCCGCTTCCACTCCCACACGAATTTGAGCATATGGGACTGAGCAAGTAAACATATATTTCTCGGGCTACGGAAGAATTCCCGGCTTTACCACGGTAACCATGGTTATTTCCCGCGGTTTCGAGTCAAGTTCCTCACAACTTCCGGTAAAACATCGGTAGTTAGTGAGATTTCAGCCGATTTCAGTTGCCTTTTATTCACCGAAATCACACATGTATCCCACCATTTTTCACATTATACGGTCAACCAGATAATCAACGACTCATATCTTGCAAAATCTAGCTGAAACATTGTTTCATCCAGTCAGGAACTAGCAAAGAAGAAGACTATGTCCAAAACCTCTATCGTAAGGACGAAAAAAATAACTTTTTATTGATGACAAAAAACATGTCAAAAATTAAACAAAATATGGCAAAATTGGTATCAAACGAAAGCTAATAATGTCAAGATTGACTTACCGAGACAAGTATCGCCATATTGAGTACATGTAGCCAAATAGAGAGGGCGACAAACGATGCTGTCAAATCGCTTTGTTGATCGCATCCACCGAGCGAGTTGGAAGCTCATGCGCCCTCTATCGGTAGACTTGAATAGAAAACTTCGTTTAGCCTCATTAACGCACGCCTTGCTGGCCTACTGATAAAGGCGCATAGCTGCACTACGTAGTCCTAAATGTCTAGGTAAAGACAAACTTCTTTTACTAATTTCTTCACTCCAAATGCACCCGTTCCATTAATTCATGATGCATAATCTAGGCATATTGTTGATGATCATGATTGAAGGAGCACCAGTCATCTTCTCCAGAGTCGATATCTGCATCAGTTGAGCATAGGCCTACTGAAACTAATTCAAGGGACCCGAGCGTAGCTGTGTTTTTTTTTAGTTTGAAAAGGACTGTAAATCTTAATTTTTGCCGCGCGCTTCGCGCGCATATTCTGAAATACTGATATATACGAAATTTATTAGACCCTCATCTATCATGTCCATGGAGATGTTGTAACTTGTATAGGAATATAGAATGTAATATATATTCCGAATCTCTGTACCCTATAATATCAGTTGTAAATCAATTCAATTCTATTCAATATTTTATTGGTCCAACTATCTAAAATTGTCTTGGGTTCACAGTATTTTAAAAGCATTTACATATGTACATCACCATATACCATAAACATTATGAAGTGGAGAGCGAGATAAGGAAAAACGAGAATAGGGAAAGAAAGAAAAAGGGCAAGGAGAGAGAATTCTGAATTCTAAAATAATGAATATAACAAAAAGTATTTCAACCCCTCAAGCAGGATATTATTATAAACTTAACTAACCCTCATGGGGGGGGGGGGGGGGGGGGGGGGCACGTGCCCCCCCCCCCCCCCCAAAAAAAAAATATTAACAACATCGATCATCACTATCAGCAGGCATATCATATAATTAACACCCATTTAGCACGCAATATACATTTTTATTGACCCTTCGTTCCTCTAATTGTTAGTTTTTGCAATTGTCAATGTAATAATAAGTCCATATAAGCAGTATGGACAAGTATTCTAACTTCGCGCGTATTGAAACTTCGCGCATCATATAAGCGGTACGCAAACATTAGAACACGGACACGGCGACGGAAATTTCTGACGCCAAATGAAAGAGCACACATTACTTACTAATCAACCAAAAAATTAGCTAACAAAGATCGATATTTCTTGAGAAAAAACTTACTTTTTGTGTGTTTTTTTGTGTTTAAATTATGGACAATGGAAAATCATCAAATTAAATCGAAATCCTTCCCGTAGAACAGACTTGTTGTTATCGAAATCCTGCGTAAAATGCTCCTTTATTCGACCTTCCTTTCAAATTTACTTTCGGATCGCGCAATCTCCGTAGAAAGCTTGACAACGCGCGCGTGCCAAGATGCTAATACGCGCTAAAGTTTGCATCTTCACACACCCATTGACATGCGTGTTAAAGTTTGCTACACAGGATTGCGTGTTAAGTCAATGGGGGTATCAAAGTGTATGGAGCGCGAAGTTTCAAGACTACCGTACTCGGTGAAGAATCTCTTGTTGATATGACATGGTTACGGAATCGGGCCAATAACACATGAATTGTGAGTTTAGATCGAAAATGTTTCACATACATCGAATCCTCAGAATAGAGGGAGTATTGTAATGCTTGTTTCATTGAGATTACAGTAATTTTGTTGCTCCTACGACACTTTGAAAAAGTTCGAAATTTTCGTGCGCGAAGTTTCAATACACCTTCATATATCTAGGAGTCTTTATTTTATTATTGCGTTGTTGTTGTTATTTGTTTGGCTTTCATTCAAATTGAATATTTACACCACAATACTTATTGGGAGACCCCTATGCCCCATGCTCCCCCCTCCCCCACCCCCTAAATGCCACTCGCTCGGCGCTACGCCACTGATCATCATCATCATCATCATCATCATCATCATCATCATCATCATCATCATCTCCATCATCTCCATCATCTCCATCATCATCATCATCATCATCATCATCATCATCATCATCATCTCCATCATCATCATCATCATCTCCATCATCATCATCATCACCATCATCAATCATCATCATCTCCATCATCATCATCATCTCCATCATCATCATCATCATCATCATCATCTCCATCATCATCATCTCCATCATCATCATCATCATCTCCATCATCATCATCACCATCATCAATCATCATCACCATCAATCATCATCATCATCATCATCATCATCATCATCATCATCATCATCATCATCATCATCATCATCATCACCACCACCATCATCACCATCATCATCATCATCATCATCATCATCATCATCATCATCATCATCATCATCATCACCACCACCATCATCACCATCATTAGCATTATCAGTGCGGGGCATAATTGTATCTATAATGTTGGATAAAAATAATAAATATAGTACATTTCGCTAAAAGTTAGGGCTTCGTGATTGTTTGGTAAGGAAGTCATCAGCGAAATTTGTATGACGATATTTGGGAAGATAGCACCAAACTAGATCCCAAAACACGCAAAGTCACTTACCAAGATAGCCATAGTGCGTAATAATTGGAATGAAGGTTTGGCATGAACAAGCCAAATTTGTATTACCGGTACGCAATGCGTGGTTATTTTATGGTTCAATTCGTACACGACGTGAACATATCTCTCGCACAATGGCTTCCATTGTATTTGGTCGGACGCTCAACAGATTTGCGAACAAAAATGTCCGCAATAATTTTAATCGAAACCTCCAGATGAGGTTACGTAGGCTAGCAGCGACTGACAGCAATGTTGCTGCTGGAGAAAAGAAAATCGAGCTCACATGGACACAGTACTTCTTCAGGTAAAAGGCTAGAATCACTTTCATGACCTGTCGATTTTGTTTGGTAACAGTCCGTCGTATTGATATTTGTGTTAGACGCTATGAAATGTGTGAATTGATAGACGATAATGTTATTGTTAGACTCGATTTAGACGCTATATTGTAATCTGATACATTCAGCTGGCAGTGAATATTGTCACCCCATAATATGCTGATTCGCAAGCCAAAGCCAAGGGGTCTTTTTTGCTTCATTTTTAAAGCGATCCTGCTAAATATGTGATCTACTGTGTGATCTGATTCATGTGATGATGCGTGTTCTAATTCTAATTCTAATTCTAAAATTGGCATGTTTTTAAACTATAAAGTATTTTCTTTTCTATCTTTAAGTTTTGCTTTTGGCCAATACTAAATTACCAATGGCAATAACCCAATGTCATGTCTCAACTCTCATGAGTAGCAAATAAATGATCATAAACTGAGAAAGAAAAACATCCAAGATATTATTATTATTGCCTTGCCCTTGCTTGGAACTCTTGATTGACTGGCGTCAGTCTGCGATTTCCCATTCAAAACCTACATGGGAAATAGATTTCTACAAATTGTTCTTCTTTTTTGCAATAATTTTACGGGATGATCCCAAATTAAATGAACACTACAAGTTGGACATAAGAAATATCTCAATTAATAGGCAGTTTCTTCACTTTCTTGGCCCAATTTTGATAATCCCATATTATAATTAGTGAAAATATATTATTTCACATGGACGGTGATAAAAGAATACATTTCATTTTGTGTGTGTGGGGATGGTTCCAAGTACTGTTATTTTGCTTTATAAACATTCTGACATATTTGTTAACATGATGATTAAAGATGGAGTACTGGTAATCCAAAAAAAAAAATTGATTTTTTTTTTTTTTTTTTTTTTTTTTTTTTTTTTTTTAGCTATAGT
The DNA here is from genome assembly GCA_037951105.1 of Echinarachnius parma. Taxonomy (NCBI): domain Eukaryota; kingdom Metazoa; phylum Echinodermata; class Echinoidea; order Clypeasteroida; family Echinarachniidae; genus Echinarachnius; species Echinarachnius parma. The sequence continues at coordinate 17,787 of JBAMJV010011922.1, read as the reverse complement.
CTATACCATATCTTTATGGTCTTCTCAACATGAATCCAGCATGAAAAGCCCTGAGAAATAACTATAAATGCATTCAAACATCATATTTGCATATCGTTAGTGTACACATCCAATGGATAATGATTAATGGTTATCTTTACATGCATTTTCTGTAAAAAGTCATTTTTTCACACATTTTTCCTAAAAACTTCACTATTTATCATTCAATTGGGCTAAAAATTGGACAGGATGTTGGGTTTATACTATTGCACAATATGATGATGGCTTTTTTTGATATCACATTTCAAAATATTTCAAAAAATTCAAGTTTTTTTAATGAAAATCTGGTAATTTGCATAATTAAAGGGAAAGTGGAGTTTTGGTAGAGAGGGCGCTAGACTTCTTAATTGGTTTGTGAGGTAATGAAAAACTGAGTGTAAAATTTGAAAGAGCATAATATTTAAACAATAAAATCATCTTTGTTTGATCAAAATCGGTTCAGAAACGGCTGAAATATCCATAAATATAACAATTTGTAATAAACCCGGGGCCCCGGGTTTATTAGAGAATTTTGAACCAGCCGTTAAAAATTCAAAAAAATGCTTCCTCTTTTCAAAAAGTTACAAAATAGGTATTTAAATAGTTGTTGGTTATTTCTCTATCTAATCACTATTTCAACAAAGCATCACATGCACAATATTTTATTCAAAATGGTTAAAACCGATGAGTGTCTAGAGAGCGCCCTCTTACGTTTGAACGGCTCTTTTTTTTTTTTACTACGTCATTTGTAATTTTGTGTTCCTTTCTAGTTATAACTATTAGTTTGTAATGTAATGATGCAGGTTTTGGTTACTAAAATTCAGTTTCACTAAAACTGTACTCTCCTTACCAGAACTCAACTATCCCTTTAATTAATTATTCAAATAGTATGCATATTTTCAAAATTCCTTTCATCATATCATGGAGATATAGTTGGATAACATACTAGCCAAATTTGGCTTCAATTCAGTAATAAACATGAGAGGAGATAGAGTTTGAATAATTTTCTTTGTTTTTCTTTATTTTTTTATTTTCACTAATTTATGCAAATTTATTCAAAAATGAAAAGCGTTTGGCGGATACAATTTGGACGAAATGAAAGTATATATATTAAAAACACAAAAAACACAAAAAAAATGGTTTCAATAGTCTTTGTACTTCCTTCAGAGTCATATTTATAAAGAATGCACTATTTTAGCACATATTACCAGTACTCCATCCTTGCACCTTATGTGGCGTATGCCATGCCACAGTATGATATGAAATTTTAAATTTAATTTTAATAAGTAAACAAAAATTATATTGTTTTGTGTTGGATTTAAATTTTTTTTACAGGTTATTTCAAACCCCAAGAATTATATAATTTAGTGTTCTTTTTTAGGTTGTCAAGGGGCATTAACCTGTTGCCTACAGGAACTGTGGGTGTATTAAGTTATTAGTATTAATTAAAGTGATCCATATTTTAACTTTCTAAAGTTTTTTCCAAAAGCGATATTTGAGACAATGTTTGAGACTATAATTATAGAATACCTACATCTGATATCATTGTTAGATTCTTCTGAATTATTTTTTTGAGTTTCATAGATAAGATTTGAGTTAGATTTGATCATAAGATCTATTGCCCATTGACTTCAACTTCAATTGAAAAAGGGTTCCAGAATGTTTTTCAATTTAATTCTATCTCCATGATTAGGGAGATAAATCAAATCAAAACCTAATTTTTTTTTTTTTTTTTTTTTTTATTTGGAAAAAGTCAACTCAATGGATCACTTAAAGGACAATGAAAACTATACAAATCATTGTATGCACTATAAGACACTAAATACCTGATGAATATTCTGTAAAAGTGTGAGCACAATCAGTCAAGAAATAAGAAAGCTGGCTCTTTTTGGATATAGCCATATTATATTTCTACAAGTGAATCAAATTGCCAATGCACTCTGGCAAAGTTGTGGACTATTCCCCGTATGTTTTGTAATTTGTACTTTGTGAAAATATATGTTTCGCCTTCGTTTGAGTTCAACATATAGATCTATGATTGTACAAGAAAAAATACATTTTATGCACAAGATCTCATGAATTTGGGGAATGAAAAGTGTGACTATAAAGAAAACTGAACAAATTTGAACATTTGTGTACAAAACATACTGTAAAAAACAGATGGGGATTAGTCCAGAACCTTATCAGAGTGCATTGCCAATTTGAGTCTACCATATTTATAAATAGTTTTCTTATTTCTTGCCCGATTATGATCATATATTTATATACTTTCAGAGATTATTCCTCCTGAAAGCAATGTTCAGTTTGCTTGGGTTTCATTGTCCTTTAAATAAACTTGTGCAGTTGATATACATCCACCAATATTTTGAATATGCTCAGGGCGCTGTATTTGTATTATAAATCCTGGTCGTAGGATACACACCCGGAATCCATAAACTACATGTGATGTGCACACTTTCCTCTCCCTTGGGAGTATTTCAGCAGGGGTATACTAGTGCATGAAATGTATGCGAATTTCAAAATCTAGTCGGACAGCAAAGAGGTTTTAAATTTTTAATTCTGTGATTTTGTTTTCTTTCTCTCCTTGATGCGGGCATTTCATGATGCTATTGATTCTTCTTTCTTTAGCACGGTGAGTTAGTTTTTTTTTATTATTTAGTTTTATTTGGCTGTTGATGATCCATCATTTATCATAATTTTTGTATACATGTTCTTCATGCAATGCTAGAAATTAATTTTAGTGGGCCAAAACCTGAATCTTTTGGCTTCAAACAAAGACAAATTTATTAAAAATTGTATTACATTTGATTGTTCATTTGGGCCAGTGGAAGTAAGCATCATCATAATAATAATAAGAAAAACTTAATTAAAAAACATTAATTAGTGAAACATTTTGAAAAAAAAAGAAATTCATGAACTGTGCTCCCAATGATTCAACCCCCATATTAGACTGCGGTTGTGTGTTGGAAGACTATTTACATGTGCAATGGACCATGAATGGCTATTTTTCTAACAGTCAGTTAAGACAAATACTCTGAACTTTGCTCTAATGTAATTTGTTCCAAAGTTTACAAACCCAGCTCTTCAATATTGCATTGAGGATGATTTTGTCATTGCTGGCTCTAACCATAGACTTACAATAAGTCTATGCTCTAACCCATTGATGTTAATATGGTAGATAATGGAATTCAAAAGAGTGTAGGAAAGTGCACTTGCCTTCCAGTTCCAATTCCTTTCTCGTAACTTTGGTTTATCCAATCATATTTAGTAGATCGGAACAGTGGCATAGCATGGTTTTGTTGCTATTTTTTTTTTTTTTGGGGGGGGGGCACATTTTTCAAAATTATGGTGCCCCCCAGCCCCCCCCCCCCCCCCCCCCCCACAGTGGAAGTAGGGCTGGTCAAGCCCCCAGGACACTTATGAACCATGAATGTGGATCATTCATGAATGATGAATCTATAGGCTACTCTGACTTGTATACTGTTTATTTGTTGTATGGTCACTGCCTGGAATGAGGAATGAGGAAGTTTGTTTTGTAAGGCTTCTATGACATCACTTGTATCCAGTGAAAATGAGAATAAAGACCCCCCCCCCCCCCCCCCCCCCAACCACCCACAAACAATCATAAAAGATGCCCCATGAGGCGTGAGTGCCCTTTTAATGCAAGCATGCTTGAACAAATTGTCGGGTAAATTGGTTGCCCAGATCTAGGCCAGTAAGCTTTGAAATAGAAACATTTTGATGGTCATTTTTCAAGCTCATTTGCATGCAACTAGCACTCTGAATTTGTTTTTTTTTCTGAAGCATTTTGGGGGCTAAATCTCCCTGAGCAGTGAGCACCCTCATATTTGTTAACTGTACACTTTTCTCATCCCTGTGTTAAAACAAAGAATAAAATGGCAACTGTAATAAATGTTGGTAATACTAATTAGTAATTAAAAGAGATCATGTTTACAGTAAGTAACTTTGTTTGAAATTAACCCTTTTCCTTTTGTATTTTGTTTCTTGTCAACAGCACTTCTGGGGGCCAGGTAAATGTTTTATTTCATGATTTATTTGTAACTTGATATATATTTATAGTATAGGTTTTTGATTTAAAGTTATCTTATTACATTACGAATATGCATTTACGGTTTTTACCTAATGCAAGTGCAATTTAAATTTCTAAATGTAATAATTATTGAAATAAATTGATAACATAAGACCTGTATTTAAGTACCTTTGTGATTTAGAAGTTCATGTATATTTAATTTCATTAGATCTCTAAAAAAATGTTGAATTTTTTTTAGTACTATCGTTAATCCTCCTAATTGATATTATCTTTTAAGTGTTCGGTTTTGAAATTGTTTTGAAATAGTGGAGATTTACAACCATGTAAAAAGTAAGTGCAGTGAGTAAACAAATACCACTTTGTGCATTTTTGCTCATTACTCGGTCATATAACATTCATTTACCGAGGAATTTTCACTAAGTGGACATATCAGATTGCAAAAATACACATTTTATCAACCATTCATCAGTTTTTGCACATGTAAACAAAGTTACTAGATCCCTTTAATATATCAGAGCTCTGTCTATTTCTAACAAAGATTCATATATGATTTTGTTTCTGGTTTGCAGTGGCCAACTGGGGGATTCCCCTGGCTGCCCTGTCTGACATGAAGAGAGATCCCGAGATCATTAGTCCTCGCATGACAGGAGGTAAGAAGCAGTGACCCCCCAAAACACGGGTGCTCGGGCCAATTTCACCCCCTTAATAATAAAAAAAAGTGCCCCTGCAAATCAAAAATAGAGCCCAATACATAAACAATTTCAAAACTTGTGTCATTTTAGGACCAGTCTAAAAACACACTTATTTTTGAAATAATATCTATATATATTTTATTTCTTTTATTGTCACTTGTGTTAGAATTCTTTCTTCTTTTCCATCTCATCCTATCCCCTGCTTACATGCTTCCTTTTTATGCGCATAAAGACCCTAACCTAGGTGTGATATGCGCTATTATAAGAACTGTTTATTATTATTATTATTTTAAAGGCTAATAAGCTTGAAAAGCCGCCCCCTAAGAATGTAATGTTTAATTTTTTCCTGTTGAGAAGTACAGAAACGAAAGAAAGTATTCTAGTGCCATTGTAGTAATAATGATAATAATAGATTGTATGTGTATAGCTCCTGATGAAGAACAGTCTCTAAGCGCTTATTATTATCCCTGTCACACAATTATCTTGTACACATTCTCAACATGGTTGCTAGCGGCTAGTATGCTCGCCATGGAGGTGAGAACTTAGGAGCACTTGCTTATGATGACCAGGGATGAAATTATAATTGTGGGCCATGAGTGTTCTATAAGACATTCGTTTGGAAATTTGAAACTTGAAATAACTTTGAAATCAATTTCAGTGGTCCAATGGTGGGTGTAAAACTAATTACATGTAGCGTATCATAGGTTTTATTAAAAAAAGCTGTACACATGATATCATTGTCACGGAGTCTGTTTTGTCTTCACACTGTCCATTTACATTGTTGTTGTTTCTTTTTCAGCTCTGTGCGTGTACTCTGCACTGTTTATGCGTTTTGCCTACATGGTTAACCCCCGTAACTGGCTGCTCTTCGCGTGCCACTTCACCAACGAGGGCGCCCAACTCATGCAGCTCGGCAGATACATCAGTTACAGGAGGTAGGTACCTGAAAAAGGATATTTGAATACCGTGACTTTGGCCACCGGGGTGACTTTGGCCACTTTTTGAGAAGGGTGTAATTTCATCAAGCCTCACTTTTTGAACAAATTTATTATCGTTATGAATACAGTATACTCAATCAGAAATTTGTACTAAAAAGTGAGGCTTGATAAATAAAATCCTTATCAAAAAGTGGCCAAAGTCACCCTGGTTTACGGTAATAAAAAAAATGTTTTGATTTACACAGCGCTTAATATAAATCATTCGTAAGCGCTTTACATTATTACCCCGATCATCATACACACACACTCGTGCGTGACGTGCACTTTCTGCTCCCTTGGGAGCAAAGCATTCTGGCAACCGTAAGACGCACTTAACGGTATACTTGTAAGTACAATTGCATACACGTTCCACTCCTACAGGGTACCAATTTATACACCTGGATAGAGAGCAGCAATAGTGGTCAAATTGTCCTGCTGAAGGAAAAACCAAGTGTGCGTACACATGGTTCAAACTCGGGGTCCCACTCATTGGAGAGCGGGCCCTCTACCGATCTTGCCACACCACTTCCACTATTTAAGGCCCCATTGCATACAAATTCCTGTGTATAACTTGTTTGGCGGTGTTCTTCTTCTTCCGGTACCGTGCAGAACCTCCTAGGAGTATAGTCGTACAAGTGAGCCCATGTGTTAGATAGAATGAGCAATCAGGGGACCAGAGTATGAACTATGAACGATGCCTCAGCATTTATGTCCTTCAGCAAGATATTTAATCTCTATTGCTGCTCTTTACCCAGGAGTATAAATGTGTTCCATGGTCAGAGGTGTAAATTAGCCTCGCACCATTGGAAGCATATGGCTAATATGCTCCCAAGGGAGTTGAGAAAGTATCATTGTGTGGTTTTGAACTGTACCTGATGACCATGGGTAATGTTTCACATCGTGACAAACATGACTGCACTGTATAAGTCGCCATTATTTATTAGTATTATTGTTATGATGTTATTTATTATATAGGGTTATATTAGAGAGACATAGTGACTATTATGCGCTATATAAATATATACTATTATTATCATTATTATTATTATTAGTTACATCTATATTGGGTAGGCTTATGCAAGGTACCTTTGACCCCTGTAACAGGGGTACCCGATGAAGTGGTGAACATTTCTCAAAGGAACATACAAAATTTGTGTTTGTTCCTCCTAGCCCTATAACAGGTGTACCCCTTTAAATGGTATACCATTGAGCAGAGACAACTGCAGGGCTCGACACTCGCACTGGCCCGCTGGCCCGGGGCCAGTGAAATTGCACTTTGGCCCAGCAAAAATGTATACAAATCATATTTTGGTGGCCCGATCAGGCAAGCAGATTTTCAACCCGATATTGACAACATTAGACAAATCTTGTTTTCTTTCATGTCAAGCTCCATCCATAATCACAGGTTTGATCAGGAAAGAATGATAATTTGAATAGTAAAATGTTCCTCATGAAATACAATTTTTGTGCCAGTAAATTTTTCTTTTGGGCCACCAGAAAAGGGGAAGAAATAATTTCACTTGTCCGACCGAGCCACTGACAAAAAAGTTAAGTGTGGAGTCCTGACTACTGTATTCATGTCCACATGAAGAGGTGTTTTGGTCTAGTAGTCAGAGCTCCGCTCTTCACACTTATCGGCATGGATTCACAGGTTCAAATCTTGGCCGTGTCTATCGGACAGTGACGATTATAAAGAGCAGTCCCAGACATAAATAATCATTATTGATTGAACGCGTCTGCAAAAACCAAATAACCAACCAACCGTGACAATGAAGTATAGATTTATTACAACAAGATTTTTTCTGTGCTGATTTTCCCTTTTTTTTGTTTTGTTTGCTTTCTTACAATTTCCAGGTCTATAAAGGATGGACCCAAATGATGCATCTCTTCCAAGATATAAACTTGTAATAAAAATGGTACAGGGATTATCTTTATATACATCTTATATAAAAAGAATGCTGATATATGACACTCACTGTGTATTGTGGCTTACAGAATGCTTATAAACCACGTTCACTGTGTTATGTGTATAACAGACTCTTTTTTTTAAATGAGCAAAGAAAATTGGGCTTCGCCGGGAATCGAACCTGAGACCTGGATTGCTAGACCGGTGTTCTAATCATTGAGCCACAAAGCCCTATTTATGGTTGTTCTTCCCAGAAACCCTTTTCAATGCTCATGTAAAACATTTTTTTGAATGATCTCTATAGATGTTTGAATTCAAACTTTTTTTATGTAACAAAACATAATCATGTGCAGTGTGATAGATGTATTGAGGCTTCAACTGGGTATCTTTTTGGGTAGAAAATGGGTGTTTAAATGTGTCTTTTGTAAGCTTAATCTCTCGTCTTATGCTATTTTTTTATATTGGTGTTCAAATCTATAAGAGTCGCATTAATCGGTTACATAAAGATTAATTGTATGATTCATTGATTGATCCTATGAATGATTAATTGACCTACAATTACAATTAATTGATTGGTTAATCGTAAAATCAATTGTGAATCTTTATTTACCGGGCCTAGAACTGGTGATGGAAATACCTGGGCGGGAAACCTCTTTATAACAAGCTCTGTGAAATAACGTGGTTCCTTAAACAGCGAGGTCATTTCACTGGTCCAGGATCTATGTATTGTATTGTTAAAGCCCTGATACAACATTGCTGCTCTCTACCCAGGTGTATAAATGGGGACCTGGTAGGAGGTGAAAGTCTTTATGTGAACGATCTTCTCAATGCCCATGAGTGGGTTGGAAGGAATGCTCCCCAGAAGGTGGAGATGGTGCACATGATGTGTGCTGGTTTGCATTGTATCCTATGACCAGGGTATTGGTATCATTGTAAAGCGCTTAGAGATGATTATCAATCATATTATGCGCTATATAAATCAAGTATTATTATTATTTATATCCGATATACCACGGTAAATTCAATGGACTCAACGTGCTCGTTATAATGAGGTTTCATTGTATCGATACGTGTGGATCTGATATCATAATCATATGCCTTTTTATTTTATAGACTGCACTGTATGGATTCTGGAATCTATTTATGAATTGTCAAACAAACAAGGCACTTGAATTTTAAAAAGGTCGATAAATGAAAGTGTTTGAATCATTTGAATCTAGTTTCAAGTGCATTTTGTAATTGAGAGTATGGCCTCTTAGTTTGACCTTGTACAAAGAATTATTTGATTCTGCAAACAGATATAGTTAAGTCTGTGAAGTCATATACAGTGGCAGGGGGGGGGGGGGTAAAAATTTTTAATATAGTTATAAATGCACTTGTATTGCTTTCATAACATAGTTAATAAAAAATTATGCTCTTGTTTTTAGTTTTCATATAAAGTTAGTTATCCTCTATTGTTTTTATATTATAAGTTGACAGAGCACCAATATAACGTGATTAGCAGTTACCTCATTAATTTCAATGTGTAAACCTCTCTAGTATTGTACATGTATCTGCACCTTGTGTTGTTAAGTTATTTGAATGATGCAGTCATTTATTGTTTAACTCATCAAACATTTTGAATGTGTTAAATTGGAATAATTCAGATTGGATAATTCAGGTGCAATACTTATTAGTCACGACACAAATTAGACAATGTTATGTTTCTATAGGCTGATAAAATGTATAATGTTGATAACAGAAAAATCAAATTGTGATTTGTTTGCACACATGCTATCTCTTTTTAAACAGTGCCAAACCCTTTGATTATAGTTTCATACAAATCGTTGTTTTTTGTTTTACTTAAAATACATAGGGAGGGAAAGCATGAATAATTGTAGACTATTAAAACAATTTTGCGACTGTTGTTACTAAATAGTTCCACTTAGACTGCGTGTGGCTCCTATGACATTCTCCACATAGTAAGGAAGTCGTAAACCGTATCATTAGTCTGGTATTTTTTACTAGTGGAAATGTAGATCTAGTGAAGTGAAGTTGTCACATTCAGAATCGGATAATGCAGGATAGCTGTTGGTTACAGTGGAACCTCTTTATAAAGAGTTATGTTATAACAAGGTACCTGATATAACAAGGTATATAACAAGGTACAGTATATAATGTACTGGTCCGAGGTCTTTCTGTTTATAAAGAGCTGTTATAGCAAGGTACATGTACCTGATATAACTAAGACGTTTTACTGGTTTAAGTTATTTGGGTGTTTTGTTTATATAAAATGTAAATCCAATATATAACATGCAAGGTTCCACTATGTCCAAGACGTTCTCAAATGAGTGGTAATTTTTAACAAACTACATTATCTGTATCAGAATTATTCTATAGATATGATTTACAGAAACAATTTTGAACCGAATCATGTAAAAATTGTGTCATATATATTTATCTCAGTTATGGCTGTTTGTGCGGTATTTTTGTATATCAAGTGAATGCAGTATATACATTTGAAATAAAAACTATTTGAATGAAAGGAATAACAACATTAGGAACTTATCATTATTTATTCAGTGGGGGCAAGTGTGTATGTGTGTGTGTGTGTGTGCGTGTGTAGATGTGTGCGTGCATGTGTATGTGTGTGTGATATCAATTACACCAGACCATTCTGGCATTAGGATTAAAATTAGGCACAAGGTAGATAAACTTTGTTATGGTAAATCATATTGGAAGTTTAATACCAGTTTGTGTTTGGACAAGGAATTTGTTGGGGGATGACAAGTGAAATTTTGAATTTGGATAAGGAATGGCGTCCGCAAATTGGGAATATAAAGTTATATTTTGGGATTTTATTAAAATGAAGATGAGGGAATATATAATAAGATACTCTTCTGGAAAAGCTAAGATGAGAAGAGAAAAGATTGAAAAAGTAGAAAAAGAAGTGGAAGATTTAAAAGGACAATTAGTTAATACACCTTTAAAAATTATAAGTGAGCACATTGACGAGAAACGAATGGAATTAAAGAATTTATATGAGTATTATAATCAAGACGTAATGTTGAGGTCCCGAGCAGTATGGTTTGAAGAGGGAGAAAGAAATGTGCAGTATTTTGAACAGCTTTTATTTACAGCCTTATTTATTTTTGATAACCATTGAAACATTGGCTCTTGTTATAAGGAAAGATGTTAATTTTCAAGGAATTACATTTGGGGATCATGAAGTTAAACAAGTAATGTATGCTGATGATATTACAATATTTGTTAAAGATATAAAATCTGTAAAAAGATTTTGAGAAAATTAGTGGACTTAAAGTTAATAAGGAAAAAATAACTTTTTGTGGATGGGTTGTGACACTGAAATACCAGGGGAACCCACCTTTGGAAATGTAGTTCATGAAAGATTTTAGTTGTGTATTACACACGCAACAAAATACGGAAAGATGATTTGAATTACAAAGAAGTATTAAGTAAGATAAAACGATTATTAGGGTGGTGGAAGCAAAGGGATTTAACAATGATGGGCAAAATTCAGTTATCAAAAACTTATGCACTTTCAAAATTAAATTTGGTTTCTTCTTTAATTTCGGTACCTCGGTGGGTTTATGAGGAAGTTGATAAACTCTTATTTGATTTTTTGTGGAATGGTAAGGATTGAATTAAGAGAAAAATTTTGTATCAGAATTATGAATGTGGAGGACTTAGAATGAAAATTTTTGAAAGTTTTGTAAAAACTCAACGAATAATGTGGCTTAATTAAACGTCTTCTGTATGATGATAAGCATTTAGGATGGAAGATTTACTTTGATTATTGTTGTAGATCAGTAGGAGGAAGGTTTGTGTTTTTATGTAGGCTCATTATGATATTCATAAGATGGATTTAAAATAAGTACCACCCTTTTATGTAGACATTTTGAAAGTTTGGCAAGATATAGAAAATTGTAGACACTTTGAAAATGAGAAGATGAATCCCATTGTTTTTAATAATAGACATGTGTGTTTAGGAAATAGAATGATCTTTGATAAAGATTTATTTCAACGAGGTATAAGTAAGGTGTCTGATATAATGTTGAATAGTAGTTGAGATCTGTTGCTCACTTTTTATGGGCTTGGGAATAAAAAGTGAAGGATTATTAAAGATTCATGACATTGTTGGTGCATTGCCTAACCAATGGAAAGATGGTATAGCTATAAGCAACTATATTCAAGTAGATATTCGAACAGTTGAAATTAAATTAAAAGTTTCAGGATATACAGGAATGTTAAAGGGATGCCTGTAAAGTGTCTAACTCCACGAAAATTACTTGGAGCTTCCTCGTTTCTCTTCTACCGTGTTGTTTAGCTTATGGTAAGAGAAGAATAAAATAGGGTTATATTTTTTTCAAATGCTCCTTTAGTATGACGATATCTATCATTCAGCTCAAGAGCGTTAATGAACGGTCATAAACCTCATAGACGTTCGTTGTAAAAGCTGACGCATATTTTCGCTTTTTTAACCAGGAAAGCAGTGTTCTTTTTCAATGAAACTTTCACACATCATTCGGACATATCTTAAAATGATCTTGGTACAGGATTGAAGTCTCAAATGTCATGTTGGGCAATATCTGACACTTTACAGGTGCACCTTTAATAGATTTAAAATCTAGGCATATGTATGAATATTCAATTAAAAATCTTCAAAAGGACTAATATAATTTGTGTATTGGGGATGGACATTATAATTTTGATTATAGTAATGAAGAATTGAATAATATATTATTCAGATTAAAGAGCGCAGTTTTGGGGGGTAAATTGAGAGAATTTCAATATAAATTTACATAGGGCACTATATACTAAATAATAATAATAATATATTACATTTATATAGCGCTTAAAGGGGTAGTTTAGTTTTGGTAGAGAGGGCGCTGCACCTCACAATTTTGTTGTGAGGTAATGACAAACTGAGTGTCGAATTCGAGAGAACATGCAATTTTAATGGCAGAATAAACTTTATTTGGTCAAAATCGACCCAGAAACGGCTGAAATATCAATCAATATATCTTACCTAGTATTTTGGGCCCAAATAATTAGGTGATTTTTTCAAAAAATAAAAAAAATGCTTGCACTATTTCAAAAATTTTCAAAAGCGTTTTTTAAATAGTTGTTGGTATTTAATCATTATTTCAATAAAACATCACATGCATCATTTTGTATGAACAATGGTTGAAACCAATGCCTTTCTGGAAAGCACCTTCATGTGTTTTTATGGCTCTTTTTGAATGATAACAGGCTTTTTACTTAGTCGTTTGTAATTTAGTATACCTTTCGAGCATGGTAGAGCAGCGTTTCTCAACTAGTGGGCCGCGGCCCACTGGTGGGCCGCGAAGCTCTCTCAGGTGGGCCGCGAGGTCGGCCAAAATGAAATTTTAAAAATTCTGTGGTAGCTAGTCCACGTCCTGGCTGATTTTATTCGATGTGCAATAAGATTTTGCTTCATGTCAAGTCAAATTTCCTTCCCAAGTATGCACCAGATAGCATGATTTCAAGTTAAATATTGCAAAATCCCCCTAATGTCACTTTGCGAATATTTTGGGGGTGCATATTTGACGCGTTTACCTACATTACATGTTGCCAAGTCAGAATTTCCTATCTAGGTATGCACCAGATTGCACAGTTTCAAGTCCAAAAATGCAAAAGCTCCCTACCGTGGGAGGGGGGACACCCCCTCCCACACCCTCCCCCTCCCCCGCTCAATCGCTTTGCTCCTTCGCAATATGCGGTGGTGATGCGGATTTGGTTTAGCCCCCCCCCCCCCCCCCAAAAAAAAAAAAAAACCTGTCCCCCATCAAATCACGACTTGATTTTCTTATTTCCCATAAGCAACCTCAAGTGTCCCATTGAAGGAATGTAGACAGTTTTTTGGCATCGCAACTGACAAATAGATACCACACAGTTTTCTTATTGTTATTTTATTGTCATTTTTTCATTTTTCCAAATATGTTCTTGTAAGGTGGGCCTCCAAAAATGTGTAGGAGCCAAAGTGGGCCTCGGGTTAAAAAAGGTTGAGAAACGCTGCTTTAGATGAATGTGACAGCTTTCTATATTGTTAATTAATTATTCTTTAGGTTGAAATCGAAATGAGCAGATATACTGGAATGGGTGTCTGAGGTATGTGTGTGACGGTGTGGGTGTGTGAAGGTGTGATCAGTGCTTTGGTGGGGATGGTGTTTTTCTTGGGCTAAAGGGGGGGGGGGGGGGGGGGGGTAAAGGAGACGTGAGGAAGTAGCATGTCTTATTTCCTTTTATCTTTTGTTATAACCTACATTATGTTTATTCCATCATGGAGTCAGTGAATTGAATATACAGTGAGTTGATTTGTAATTGTTTATGTAAGGTAATTATTTCTACTTTCTTTCATTAGAACTGTAATTGTTCAATACTCTGTTTATGAACATATTTTGTTTATGTATATTCAATTGTAAATGCTATTCAATTTGTAATTTGTAATTTGTAATTTGGAGGAATAAAAATCACTTTAAACAAAAAGTGTACGTGCGTGTGTGTTGTATGCGTGCGTGTGTGTGTGTGTGGGTGTGTGTATGTGTGTGCGCGCGCATGTGTGTGCTTGATCGTATCACATTTCCTACATGGGACGACATTACATTTTATTTCTATGTTTTCATTATTCATACTACTGTTTTATAGCCTACCTCATGTTTACATGTACACACTACTTCGTAGATTTTACTCGATAAAACTTTCTCCCTATTTCGTAACATGTAATATTATGTTGGGGCTAATATAACAATGTCATGTATCTATAAATTTCGAAATGAGGAGAAAGCGCAAAAAATACTTGTACCCAAACAATTCACACCTCCCCCTCATCCCCTATCCGCCCCTCAAACAGTCGGACCAGGCTTCGCCACATGAACGTTGAGTCTTTTCGAATACCGAACGAATCATCCCTTTTGGGGGTTAAAGAAACCCCGATGATTGAACATTTCTCCATGATCGGAATTCGGAATCATAGAGACCTTGATTAGTATACCGTATAGGCGAATACAATTTATCTCATCATGTTAGTGATACACGTCAAGTTTCACAAGGCTATAGAGTATAGCTAGTCCAATAGTGCATGATGACGTCACGTTAAACTAATTAAAAATCATACTCATAGGTCTAACGATGGGTGCGTGATTTTGTATGCAGTCATTCATAATATAATTATGTCCGCAGGCCTTGGGCTTACCCATGAAAATGCTATTATTTCTTTTGTTCTGCCAAGAGTAGACTGCATGCCCGTTTTGTCCCGATTTATCAGCGGTGATTTTTCCGATGATAACAAAACCAAGTACTATTGCCAAACTTTCTGCCTATTAACATACATGTACATGAACAACAAAAGCCGGGACAAAAAGTCGCCTTTTGATAATAAGCTCGTCCGGTATACATGGTAAGTGCAACGGTGGGGCGGTCGAGATAATTTACAATGTCAAGTCACGATTTGCCAGCTAGCCTATAGTCATAATATGAACAACTTTTTTTCCCCTATCCCGTTTGGCGTAGCTTTTAGTCATCGCGACCATGCAAGCATGTCGGTCCACGGTTTTTGCATACACCGGTGATGTTGTAGAAATGGATTGTTGACAATCACAATACTAATATGCGGAAATAACTGCAGTGAGTCCTCCTTTAGCTTTGAGCAGCGGTTCGTCCCAATATTCGATCGGTGCAGCATAATATACGTCAAATAGATCACAAGCATGCATATCTAGCTAGCTAGACTTGACGTACTTAGCCCCACTTACGGTTTGTGTACATAGTAACTCTTGCTATCATTCAAGGTACTCGACTGTACTAGTTGGGCTGCTCTCTCTGAAGAGTGTGTTGCACATGCACAGTCATGCACAGTTGAGCTCAGATCGATCAGGTGGGGGAGTCAACTCTTATATATTTGCTGTAGAACTACTACTACTTGCTAGCGTGTCCCTAGCTGTAATAAAGATGGGAGATAAGTTGGTGAATGAGGGTCTGAAGTATTTCTTCTTGGTGAGTATATATATATAGTACCTACAATTATTATTATCTAACATTTGTAATACTTTATTCAATGTTTGATCATGATGAGCGCTAGTATTTTGCTTGTATGTTATTATGAATTATTAAAAGACTTGCTTGCTAGCGAGTTCCTAGCTGTAATAAAGATGGGAGATAAGTTGGTGAATGAGGGTCCTCAAGTACTTCTTCTTGGTGAGTATATATATATATACCTACAATTATTATTATCTAACATTTGTAATACTTTATTCAATGTTTGATTCATGATAGCGCTAGTATTTTGCTTGTATGTTATTATGAATTATTAAAAGACAGTGTTTAATTCAAATATGATATACATAAACATATACACACTCATGGCATGGATGCAGAGATAATATGTGTTTTTATTTTAATATATAGCCTCCGGATATATAAGTATATGATTATATCAATATTTATTATGTAAACCTGTTTTTGGCATGCTCGCTGCATGCATGTGTAGCGAAAACGTGGTGTGCTATATAAGTATAAGTACATGTGATCCATACAATGCATTTCTGTTTGTCTAGACTCTATACACAATCAAGGTTTGTATGTTCTGCTCAACAAATACTGCTTGAATAAACAGTTGAATCATTTCGCGAATATTTCTATAGAAATATTTTCTCGCATTGCTAATGTAAAGTAGGCTTAAACAAATACTGAACACTAAGACTAACATCCCAAGAAAACTATACCTTCACCTTCATCGGTATACAGACGCAGAGAGAGATAGAATCGAGAGAAAGGCGCTACGTCATCTCCTTTTTTTAACTTGGAGATAATCATACATTTTTAAAGTTTTAAATCCAAATAATTTGTTATAAACAATAATTGTAGCTAACTTTTATGATTGATGAATTACATATTGAGGAGGCTCCATCTGTCCTACAGCCGGCCTACATGATATCTATAGTAACTTTGTTTGGCATGTGCAACAAGTGATCAATGGTTGGTTTAAAAATGTGTAGATTTAAGTTCTGATTTGATATGTCCTTTTGAGAATCGTTTTGAAAATTGCACGTTGGATGGATATTATATAGCCGAGTAATGAGCAAAAAATTCAAAGTGACATACACTGATTACTCATTGCACTGACTTAGTACACAGTTATGACTATCCAGTGGATAGTAATAAACATCTGAACACTTCAATCGTAAATAACATTTTCACGAAAGGGAATTTGATTTTAAAAACACGTTTTTATGCTTCTACTGGTAATACGAATACAACGGGGTATGAGGAGAACCACTAGATTTCTAATTAAGTTTTGTGGATTTGGACAATGTACTATAGATCCCTTTCATACAAAATGCACGTAACGCCCTTCTCACTCTCACCGGCGACGTTAAGTTTACCATGAATGGGTGTATTGAGTTATACATGTATATGTTTGATTTACCCTATAGTACATTATAGTTTTGATGATTTATTTTCCAGTTGTGAATTACTTGTCATTAATTGTCTCGTTAACGGAGAACCGCTATACTGGGTTTCGAAAGCTCGACTTATATTTGACTTACTTTGCTATAACGTGAACAATTATTTTCAGGCAGAATTCAAAAATACATGTAGGCCTATGCATCAAAAGACAATATGCAAATATTGAGCATAATGAATACTTATTTCAAAGTATATCACGAAAATCAAAATGTTTAGCATGGCATAGAGCATTTTTATATATAGACACAAACAAGACATGGAAAGAATCACGAATAAAAGAGAATCTGATATTAATATAACCATAATATTATATATATAGCATACAATATAATAATCATATAAATATATGATTATATAATCATATAAATATAATCATATAAATAATCATATCATATAAATATATGATTATATATGCATATATATATCTATCTATATATATACATACATTATAATTTGAAGAGAAACAAATCGTTGTTTTCTATACATATAAATTTTTTGTATATATATATATTGTTTAATTTATTTCCACAAATGGGTGGGAAACTGAATTTCAAAGGGGTCCCATCCTATATTATATGATTATAAAAGGTCTTGAAACGCACCATCCCAGTTCCAACTTGAATATAAACGTAATTTTACCACTTATTAGGCCAC